>JANHFQ010009882.1:0-10888 GCA_032468035.1 Aparallactus werneri | reverse complement strand
TATTCTATTCTATTCTATTCTATTCTATTCTATTCTATTCTATTCTATTCTATTCTATTCTATTCTATTCTATCTCCTACTCCTACTCCAGCATTCACATAAGACAGCAGTGTTTGAGTTGTATTGTTTCCCTCCAAATAATCTGTTTTAATTTTTATTACAGAATCGAACATCTTCTCCAAGGAGCACAGGATCCATCAAAATTTCTGGAATGGCACCAGCAAATGCGTGGGAAAGATTTGGACCAACAGCTGACAGAAGCAGAATGTAGAAAACTACAAGGAAAACTAAGCTATGAGGAAGCTATTTTAGCACGCCAATATTGCATTCAGGAAAAGAAAAAAATTGCTGAACAGAAGAGAGAAGAGGTACTGAGTGTTCTTCAGATTTTATATGGGTTTGAGTTCCACTTGTGGGTTATAGATCATAGATACATTATTAAATTATAAACGCATTTGGCAGAAAAAGGAGTTAAAATCGATTCTTGAGGTATGCAGGAAAAACAATGATTTTCATTTAAAAAAATCATTATCCTCTTTTTCAATTCCAAAAGGATCTGTGTGCAAAGGCTATAATGCATAAAGCACGTAATGTTTCTTATTCAAACTTAATAAGAATAGGAAACTACCCAATCTCCCTCTTTCTATTCATAGTGCCTCTGTTTTGTTAAGAGGCAATTTTGATTTATTAACTCTTGAAATTTACTACAGCATCTAGATATTTCTTCATTGCTTGCAAATGTTTTGGTTTTTGATATCTTATGTATTGATATCTTATTTCAGATATCCAAATGGTATTATATACATGTTGATCAGCTTTAATCAGCTGCTTTATGAGGGTTTATTTCATTCCTTTATACTTCCTACCATTGTTGCTCTTTTCAGAACAAATTATTTAATAGATTTGCAAAGAAGCTGGGATAAAGTTGTGTTTCTAATTTCCTTTCTAATCCTTTTAACCTTTGAATAAAGATGTGGAAGACTTGTGAAATCATTTAAAACAATATTTTTCCCAATTAAACCTAATAGATTTATATCTATTTGCTTACTTGGAATTATTTTTGGATTTTAGATAGCAGAAATGCATCTGCAGTGTGCAGAAAGATGCCTTCAAGAAAGGAAGGAAAAGGAAAAAAAGGCTCAGCAAGTGGCAGAGGGGCATAAAAATGTGAAGCAAGCACAAATAAAACTCCAAAAATGCAAACAGCAAATAGGTACTAAGAGTGTCAGATAAACCAAGTTATTTAGCAACTGGAGCATTTATGAACTTGAGAGAAACAATTAAGTTTCTCTCAAGTTCATAAGTTCTTAAGTTTCATAAGCATTCTTCTTGTTGGAGCAGTAGCAACAACAAGACTTGGTGGGAGATTTATCATTATCCTTTCTGTCATGGTCAGGCCATGCCATAGTGGTCTTGGAATTTTCCAGTGCTGCCCCCTTCCGCAGGGAGGCTGGACATATTTGAACAATCCATCCTCAGGAACCAATGGACCCTCTTGGGTTCCAGAGTTTGCTGGGGGATATCCAGGGGATGTCTGCTGTGGAGGCTCAGCCACAGCCTGGAATCGAAAGGCAGCTGGAGTGGTGCTCATGCTCATGTGTCCTCTCTTGGACCAGCTCTCCTGATTCCTCCCCATAGTTCATAGAGTTATTGAGTGTGTTGAAGAAGGCCAAGAGCACCACTGGAGGAAGACGAAGGAATCCAATTGATCATAAATGTACTCCTCTCCCCATACCCCACAATTATAGCTGCTATTCTGTGACTTCCAGCTATCTTACTTGAGAAGACAAAATGAGAAAACTCATTGGTTTCAGAGATTGCACTTAAAATATTTGTGCTTAGAAGAGGTTGCACTTAAAAGCTTTATCATCACCAATGTATAAGCCTCTGAAAATTTTAAAAACAGCTCTTGAATACGTCAGAAGTTAGAGATTTCTAGGTAGATTTCATTCTATACAAAATGGATTCTCTCCATTTACTTATCTTTGACAATAGTATATTTGTAAACTTTATATCTTTTTCTGCTTTTCTAGTTCAAGAAGTATCTAAAAAAAGCCAGGACTTGCTACTTCAGGCTTTAAAAGATGAAGAAGAGAAATTTAAAAAAAGATATGAACTGATTCAGCAAATAAGAGCTATAGAATACGTGCCATTCCTGAAAAATAGATTTATTGACTTAACCAAGGTAAACTCATAATAAAATAGTATGGATAAACAACAGTGAATTAGAAAAAGAATGATCTTTTGTTTTTTATAACTTATGAATCCTATCTTGTTTTAAACATCTAACTACACATTACAACTTCTAAGATTCTTTCTCTATTAATTTTTCCAGAGTTTTAGAAATCATTATTACAACGTTGAATAGCATTGCTAGAACATGACTAGCCGTTCATTTGAGCATCTTGTGGTTGAGTGTAATTTTTTATGACAGGAATATGAAATTTGCAGTATCTTGGATATTTTCTGGCAATCCACCTTTCTTAAACTTTTATTCCTGATAATTTATTCCTTCCAAATTGTCAGGAAAGAAGATTAAAATAATGGACCATTTAGCTCAGTACCGTGAATCCTAACTTGTTTTACTAATAAGATGTTTATTTATTTATTTGTGCTCATTCATAATATTAAACCATGAGGTTGGGCAACCCAAGGTCCATTGACTATGTGCCAGCTGTTACATTCCTTTGGTCCTCATAGTTGATTCCAAATACCAGGAGCCAAGAAAGTTACATGTTTTGCCATATACTTTTCCCATTGAAAATCAAAGCTAATCGAATTGCTGCTTACCTTGGTTATTTTTGCTTGTATTTCAGTTCTCAAAGAAATTATATGGGAATACATCTATATTTATAACATACATGATAGTCAGGCTAACAGGAGCATTGTGAGGTAAATTGCACCAAGACAAATTCCTTGTGTGTCCAGTCACACTTGGCCAATAAAGTATTCTGATTCTGATTCTGAATTGTCAAGACACACAGAAGAAAAAGACAGGAAAAATGGGAAACTTCCCTCTATACCCACAATCAATCACAGTGCAGATTGCCTCACACAGGAGTCAGCACTCTCCAGCCAATCAACCACAACTGTGTTCTGGCTCACTGTACAACACCATTGCTCCAGCTACTAAATTTAAAATCTGAACACCATAGTTGTGCTTTTAACGTCTCCCCCTTTCTAAAATATCCATCTTTACTTTGACTTCCTTACCCATTAGCTTCACCTTTCATGAGAATGTATTTACTGTTCTCTGGATTTATTGAAATGTATTTCCTTATTTTATTACTCTTAGTTTTATACCCTGTCCTTCATTCAAGAGCTCTGGGTGGTGATGCCCATTTTCTTGGTCCAATATATACAGTATGTTTGACTAGACTTAACTTTAGTTTCCATTAAAATGAAGAAGTGCAGCATTCCACAGTCATTTTTCTCTCACTGTTACACAATGGTGACTGGTATCCATTTAAGGATAACTGATTTTCTCTGTCCTTCTCTAGTTTCTCTAAAGGTGAAAACTATCAGAGAGACAAATTAGGAGTTTCTGTAAGGAACTGTGCTATAGATTGACAGCTTTTCTAAATCTTTGCATCAGTCTTTACTTAAAACCAATTCAATACTTAAAGCATTAACATTTTAATATATTTACATTTACATATGTAAAGCATTGACATTTTATATTTGTTGCAACAAATTTCAAGACCTAATCCCCAGCAAGAAGAGCAGGAAAGATGATAATCGACTTACAACAGTTCATTTAATGACCATTCATAGTTACAACAGCACTGAACAAAATTACGACTTTGGTAGCATTCCCATGATCACATGATCAAAATTCAGATGCTGAGCAATTTATTCATACTTACGATGGTTGCTGTGTCCCAGAGTCATGTGATCCCTTTTGTGACATTCTGACAAGCAGAGTCAGTGGGGAAGCCAGATTCACTTAACAACCGGATTATCAACTGCAGTGATTTGCTTAACAACTGTGGCAAGAAAGGTCCTAAAATCGGGTAAATCTCACTTAACAAATGTCTCAATAACAGAAATGTTGGCCTCAATTGTAGTCATAAGATGAGGACTACCTGTAGTGGAAAGGGATGAGTTGGGGGCAATGCTAAACTCCTTGGATTGCATTTTTTTTTGTTCACATGTGGACTGTAATGTAAATTAAGATACAACAGAAATATGTACTTCTGCTTTTCTTTTCCACAGACTGCTAACCATGGTGTACTTGGTGAGATGTCAATTGTGGAACTTCAAGAACGTTTAGCTTTGCTGAAAGAATCTCAGCAAAAAGCAGAAGAAGAGAAGAGGGATCTGATAATCCATGAAAAACATGCGAAGGAACAACTTCTTTTGAATAAATTCGATCAAATCTGTATGTTCAGAGAACAATTTGGCAGAGCAGCTGCATTAAAGTTAGTTTGAAATACTGTTATCTTTATCCAGACTTCACTGTTTAAACATTGCCATTATTTATGATGAACCACACAGCATTAAAATGTGCACATTAAATTTATTTCTTTAATAATCTCATAGACAAAGCCAAATGTTGCTCATTGTGGCTTTAAGAATGGATTTTCATCATTATTCTGTGCTTCAGAATAACCAGCATCTGAAATACTGTATGTTCACAATTTTTGAGAGGGCATTTCTTTGATGTTCTTGCCTTTCATTACACTGTTTGTTATATTTCTAAGGACAATGGAGGGATTCCAATGTGAAATAGGAAAGATTTTCTTCTTGAAGTACAGTGGATGTAAAAAATCTAAACATCCTTGTTAAAATGTCGGGTTTTTGAAATGCAAAAAAATCAGACCAAGAGAACTCATTTCAGAATTTTTTCCACTTTTAATATAACAAATAAAGTGTACAATCAGCTGAAAAAAACCCTGAAATCTTTTAGGTGGAATAATAAAACACACAATAATGTCTGTGTATGCATAAGTACATACCCTCTTAGAAATAAGGATAATGATCAAACTGATGTTAAATAGTAGTCAGGTTGCCATCAATTAAAGGGACTCTGAACAAACCCACTGTTCAGATATTCTTTTAGTAGGATTTTTTCTGACATTTGCCTCTTAGGGGAAAAGTCCTGGTCTGCAAAGAGTTTACAAAGCATCAAAGTGATCTCAGTGTTGGAAGGTATCAGTCAGGAGTAGGATACAAAAAATTTCTAAGGCACTGAATATGCCATGGAACACAGTGAAGACAGACATCAACAAGTGGAGAAAACATAGCATAGTAGTGATATTACCAAGAACTGGATGTCCCTCCAAAATTTATGAAAAAAAAGAAGAAAATAATGAAATTGCCAAGAAGCCTACAGCAACATTAAAGGAGCTGCAGAAATTTCTGTTCAGTACTGTATGTGTACTACATATGACAACAGCCTCTTGTATTCTTCATATGTTGGCAGCGAGGTAGGGTGGCAAGACGGAAGCTTTTTTCTTACAAAGAAAAAACCCAGCTACTTTTTGCAAAAACATCGAGTCTGAAGTAAAGCATTGTGGTGGCAGCATTACGCTTTGGGGTTGCTTTTCCTCAGTTCAAACTGGAGCTTTAATCAAGGTGGAGGGAATTGTAAACAGTTGCAAATATCAGTCAATTTTGGCACAAAACCTTCAAGCCTCAGCTAAAATGCTGAAGATGAAGAGGAATTTCACCTTTCAACATGACAGCGACCCAAAGCATGCCTGGGAATCTGAGATGACTTGAAGAGGACTGCACATGAGATGCCCTCGCAATCTGACAGATTTGGAACACTTGCAAGAAAAAATGAACGAAGGTTCCCAAGAAAAGTTGTGCCATGCTGATAAGATACTACTCCAAAAGATTGAATGCTGTCATAAAATTAAACAATATATTAGTTTAAGGACTATGCACACTTAGGCAACTATGTTATTGTACATTTTTATTGTTATTCCCCCCTAAAATATTTTAGTTTGTTTTTCTATTGAATTGTACAGCTTATATGTTAAAAGCTGGAAAAAATTCTGAAGTGATTTATCTTGGTCTGATATTTTTACATCCTCCAAACTTGGCATTTTAACAGGGGTGTTTAGACTTTTTATATCCTCTGCACTTCTTGCCCCTCTTTGCTGCCATTTTCTTTGAGTATTGCCACTGTGTATGTTCCTGTCTTCAGAGGGATTGATGCATGGTCTGAGATGGACATTATTTTTTATGTATTCCACATTTACTCTTGCTCCATTTTCCAAGACATGAAGATTTTATGCATCAGAAGCTGGCTGGGAAAACTGATAATGGCGACCAGGTGACCCTGGAACCTGTATCAGTCAAAAATAATTTACCAAACACCTGAACTGCAATCTTGCAACTACAGGGATGCTGCAATAGTCATAAGTGCAAGAACTGGTAGTGGGTCATTTTTTTCAGTACCGTTGTAACTTTGGTTGCTAAGCAAATGGTCATAAATCATTAACTCTATATTTCAAGTGAATCTGAATTTCAACACATGCTAAATTAGCACTCAGCTTTAGGAATTGGCTTAAATTTTTTGCCATTAATCAGATTGCTGTCCAGTTGGAAGTAATGTAACCTGAAAAGTAATCTCAGTTAATGTGTGTTCCCTATCTATTTATTGCTGACTTTTTTATGGTGGGAAAAATGGAGATAATTATTTCGCTGTTGCACCTGATTCAGAAGTATATGAAAGTTCCATTAAGTCTTAAGACATTCCTGGTGTTCTTTTTGAGAAAATTTGAACTCTCTTCCAGGGACTACAGATCTACTACTTTAATTCCTTTTAATTTATTTAGAAAGAAATAAGGGCAGAATCTAGCTGGATGCATGTCTCATGATAATGCCTTTTGTTTAGAATGGAACCATGCTTAAATGTACATTTTTCTTCTTGTATGTCTTTCTCATTAAGTTGTAATTAAGTAATTGTTTCTGTAGCACAACTAATTGCAAAATGTTATTTATTACACTGCTTTTTTAGACAGGAGGAAAAGAAAACTAAGACTCCACTTCGTGAAGCCATTTTAAAAGAACAACAAGTTTTAGATCTACAGAAAAAAATTATGGAAAAGTCTACTGAACGTAAAATGCAGTCTGAATATTTAAAAACTAAATTTCTGAAGTCTAATGAAAAACCAAAGCAATTTCAGAAGTTAGATAAAGTAAGGAAAGGAAAATAATGGTTTATTTTGCATTTTATCAGACTGTTGTCTCTTAATTTAATGGGTCTTTGAAGCATGTGTGGAAATTTGAATTATTGTATATTCTTGCATTATACTTTAATTAAAATTAAGCATACACCCATGAATTTAATACATTTAATGTATTCTATATCTTAGTCATAGAACATAAATTTCCATTCCTAACTCATATACAAGACATGCTGATAGTATGCATGACTATATGATATCATGTGGGGACGTGGTGGCTCAGTGGGTTTATCAATCAAAAAGATTTGCAGTTCGGTGGTTCGAATCCCGAGCACTGCATAATGGAGTGAGCTCCCGTTACTTGTCCCTGCTTCTGCTAACCTAGCAGTTCGAAAACATGTAAAAATGCAAGTAGAAAAATAGGGACCATCTTTGGTGGGAAGGTAACAGTGTTCCAGGTGCCTTCAGCATTTAGTCATGCTGGCCACATGACCACGGAGACGTCTTCGGACAGCACTGGCTCTTCGGCTTTGAAACAGAGATAAGCACTGCCCCCTAGAGTCAGGAACGACCAGCACATATGTGCGAGGGGAACATTTACTTTTTATATGTTATCAAGTTTCAAAAAAGTTACAAATTTGTATAAAACAGATGATTCAAATGTTCATCAAATAAAATATATGTTGAAATTTCAAGTATAATTTCAACCCATAGTACTTAATGAATACCTGAAACTTTGTGAAACTTAAAATTTTCAAAGAGAAAAATAAACAACAAAAGAACAAAAATGCTAAGTAACTCTAAAGAGCATTTTTGTCCTTTTGTCCTTGTTTAATTGCTTTTCAAATTTACTATAATGCTTCCCAATTTTATTCCATCCGTGCTCATCAAAGGCTAAAGTACAGATTGGTGGGGTGGCCCTCAACTAGACAATAATTGCTTGGAGGGTAGCATCCTTTTCTTTGCCATCCTTCAGAAGGCATGAGGCAAGGGATGCACATGTTCAAGCCAAGGGGAAGTCATTAGTGAAGTGGGATTTGCATGGTTCCTAGCAGAATTTGCTTTAAGATGACATTTTCATCTGGAGGAGCAAATTGTTTTTGAATTTAAATTGGCAACAGTAGCCTGCTATTGGGTAATTTGGCAATCATAAGAAGCATCCTCTCCTCACTGGTGTTCCTGGGTCTATCTCACCTGTTGATCAAGGAGAGAAATGCTCTGCTAAATACTTAATGAGGCCACTGGCCACTCCAAACAGCATTTTTGATAGCTTGATGAAGGACCACATAAAAGGGTTATTTTTTCTTGTGCCTTCCCAATCTTTTCCAAGTTTCACTGAGACTTTGTAGTCAATCCATTATCAGTTGACCTAGGTGCAGGATCTTAGGGATGTATTAATAAATCTCTTATGGATGTTGAAGGAAATCCTGCTGATGTATTGTGGGGCATCTCAATCAGAATTCTGGGCCACTTGTGGCATCTGGATGGTCTTCAAAAGCAGCCTCATGTAGAGCATGTTGCAATGATTATTTTATTTAACATGTTTGAATTAATATTAATATACTCTATATTTTGTTTTTACAGAAATCTCAAAGAGAGAATCACTGGAAGAAAATGGAAGAAAATCGACAACAGCAATTTAAAATGCTTCAGCATGGTCTTATGTCTAGAGAGAATGCTCAAAAAATGATAGTAAATGAAGCTATGAAAACTGGAACCACTGCTTGTATATTAAGACAAAATTGTTTCTAGATATATACTAATACTATTTATTAGACATTTACTACTAACATGACTCAATTTCTGATTTCTTGAACTACTTTATTCTTTAGATATGGCTATTAACTGTTTTTGGTTCATATATGGTGGAACTATAAGGCTTTAAAAACATTTTTAGCTACTATAATGCTAGTTTTCTAAACAAGTATGTGACACTTTTTAAATAAGTTATATATTTCAAATAAATGAGACAAATGTATTTTAATATTTTAAAATAGCTTTTTTCATTTAAACCAAGATATTTCAGATGCATTTCTTCAATGATTTTGTTTACGAGGGCTGTTAGTATTGTATAATTGTATATAATTCAATATACCGGTAATATGCAGCTTTTGAACATCAGGATTTTCTGCTATAGTCCCATCCCTCTGGAATATTCTCCCCTAAAATGTTAGGATGACCCTGATCTTGGCCTTTTTGTAAGGCCCTGAAGTTTTGGTTGTGTTACTTGGGCCGGGGGACCTGAGTGGGCCTTATTTCCTGGCTGTATCTATAGGAACATTTTTAATCAGTGCCATTTATATTTATTTTGAACTGTTTTATTAAGCTTTAATTGTTTTTATTATGTCTTATCTCATGTCAGAAATCCAGGAACTAGAAAGGGGAGGGACATTATTTAATATTTTAAAAATAAAATACTTTAATAAAATATAGATTAAAATCTGTTGCTTAGAATGCAGTATTGCTGGACAACTCTGCCCACAGACTGGATTTTGATCCTGATGGGGCTCGAGGCTAACTCAGGTTTCCATTCTTTGGTAAAATGAGCATCCAGATCGTTGGTGGCAATATGTGAACCCCCCCCCCCAAAGACTGCTGTAAAGCACTGTGTACGTAAGTCTAAGTGCTATTGCTATAATTCTAGCTCAATAATGGGCCATGTTTTCATGGAAGAAACATTCTCGGCCAGCAAGTCATTCTGTGTGCAAATTGGTTCCAGAGAGCACTGTAAAAAATAGATACTTGTTTGGATAGTGCCACATTCACAGTGATATCTTCACCCTCAGGGAGAAATCCCCATTTTCCAATTTAATCTTTAGTTCTAGCCAGGCCAGTACATTTGATTATGTACACTGCCCAGTGTCATTTGTTGAGATGGGAGGGCTACAGAAATCAAATCATTCAACCAACCAATCATTCTCTTAATTTTATAACATTACTCCAAAAGAGGATATAAAGAACATGATCAGAACATGTGAGTTAAGATGCTCTTAATTGTATTTCTTGCAACGCTAACAAATAATAATTCATCATTTACCAAATATTCTAGATACGCTCCCATAGATATTAATCTTTTGATGGATTAATTTCAACTTTAATTCATAGGGCATAAACTTTGTATTTTTCAAAACATGAATCCATTGAGTCCTTTGACAGGACCAGTTTCCAGTTCTTGATTCTGAGCTTCTTGTTGTAGATATTTTAAACTATTTCTTTAACTTTTGACAAAATAAAGAAGTAGGTTTGGATTCTGAAATTAATTATTTAATATTAATAACATATTGAGTATTTAGAAGTTGCTAAAGCATCAGATCCATGTTGAGAGGTAAAGCATGTTTTAATTGGATATATCTCCATTGTTGCATTGATAATAAAGAAAATTATGTTTGCAGTTGCTGAAAAGATTTAAATAAATACTTCATTGCTTAAAATTATATACTTTTGCCCCCATGTTTTACCCTCAATTATGCTAGAGAATTAGTTATTAATGAGATTTCATATCAAATTTAAACTATCACCTAACACACAATTTGCCTCCCACCGCCCGGTCTGCTCCCACAGGGAGGGCCTCCTCAGGGAACCGACGGCCATGGAGTGTCACCGGGCTGGGCCCAGGGGAAGGGCCTTTTCTGTGGGGGTGCCCACCTGGTGGAACCAGCTGCCATTGGGCCTGCGTACGGCCCCTGGCCTCCGCTCCTTCCGCAGGGAGTTGAAGACTTATTTATTTGAGTTGGCCGGCTTGGATTAAG
>JANHFQ010009879.1:176985-187451 GCA_032468035.1 Aparallactus werneri | reverse complement strand
CCTGCGAGGGGGGGAGGGTTGGGCCACATGACTTCTTGACAGCAACCTGATTTTCAGCTGCCGTCCTTCAGCCAGCAAGAAGCTTGGGGGGGAGGGGCGAGGGGCGGAGAAATTGGTTTTCTTTGCTGGGTCAGATTTGTCTCCGAGACTTAGTCAACCGCTTTTTCGCCTTCCTCCAAGGCTTCTCTGTTGCTATTTTGAATTTTATGAGAAGAGAAATACACAAATAGTTTTTAATAGAAATGCATACCTTAAAATGCATTGCATTCACATTTTGAACGGCCTATAGGTAGTATTGTATGTGCTGTTTACAGGAAAAAAAAGCTTTTAAATTTGGCATTTTTAAGTGCTGAAAAATAATTTTTAATATATAAACTAATATACAGTATAGTATTAGTTTATATATAAACTGTATATAAATATATAAACTAGTATATAGAATAGCCATTGTGGACAAGCTAATGTATTTAATTGGTGACACTATCTAATTTTTGGAACTGAGTTCTAAAATTATATGAGAACAAGTGGACTATTCATTATCCACTTCTTAGATATTATTTTTTCATGTTTCTTTTTTGAATTTTTTTTGTTTCTAAGATTAAAGATCTGCTGGTGTAAGGAATTTTATTTCAGGCTGTTGGTTCTCATTTTATATATCATTTCTTATCTTAAAAATATGGTTTGTAGTTAAAGCAGTATTTCATATTCCAGATATAGGTGCATCATACTCAAGGATGAAAAGTTATGAAGTTGTATTAGTTGCTTTCAGAGATCTGCATATCAACCTTTGCTCTTGCATTCTTTTTCTAATTGCACACTGCTTTCTTACATAGTTTCAATATATATATTCAGAGAAATCTCTCAAACATGCAGCTGAATTCACTTAGAATTATTTTTTTGGCACTCAAAGGCACTGTATAAATTTTCATGCACTTAAGATTGAATGATATTTATTTACATCCTCTAACTCTCAAGACTCTTGACAGTATACTTTAGTAGCTGGTTACCCGGCATTGCCCGGGTAATTTTTTATGAGACTGCCATCTTCCTTCCACCTCCCTCCCGTCATCCTCCCTCCCTCCCTCCTTCCTTATATCCCCCCTCTGTGTTCCTTCCTCTTCCCTCCCTCCTTCTTTTCTCCCTCCATCTTCCTTCCTTCTTTCCTCCTTCCTTCCTTCCTCCCTTATGTCCCCCTTTGTTTCTTCTTTCACCCTCAACCATCCTTCCACCCTCACTTCTCTTCCCCTCTGTCTTCCTTACTTCCTCCCTTCCTTCTCCCTCCCTCCCTCCATTCCTCCCTCCCTTCTCTTCCCCTGCATCTTCCTTCCTTTGCAGGCGCTTTCCCCATTAGCGCCCATCAGCTGTTCTGGGCACTAACCCACAACTGACTGGATGATGAGTACAAAGCAGCTGGAACAGCTGATGGGTGGTAATAGCAGAAGCGCCTTACCCCCACAGCACATGGCCGTCTGGGTGGAGCTTCTGTTGCCCCATAAGCAAGGGCGAAGGGTGCCTGCTTCTACAACCCACAGCTCACCGGCACTTGAATGTTGCATCCATCAGCTGTTTCGGCTGGTTTACATTCAGCGCCAATGAGCCATGTGTCGTAAGAGCGGCGTGAAGGAGGTGGCATGGCCGTGTGTGGGCAGTTGGAGGAGCAGTGGCTTGTAGGCTGCGGGAAGTCTCCAAGCCACGGAGGGAGGTCTTGGGAAGAGCCGGCGACCGGTGGCGTGAAGGAGGTGGTGGGAGGCCTTGGTGAGACACGGCGGGACACGCATAGGCCGAGGGAAGATGCTGCAGGCCGCAGGGGTGTGTGGGTGAGAGACAGCGGCTGGCGGTGTGAAGGAGGTGCTGGGGGGCGCAGTTGGAGGCGGCATGGGTGAGTGCCATGGGGAGAGAAAGTGGGGAGCGGACATGGAGCAGGGAAATGGTGGCAGGCAGCAGTAGGTTGTTGAATATGGCGGGGTTTGCTGTTTGACTGTGGACATGCGTGATAGGGGTGAAGCTGCTGTCTGGTGCCCCTTGTGGCGAGGGACAGTAAATGGTGGGTTATAGGTGAGTGGTAGGAGAGGTGGCAGTTCAGCTATTTTGGGGGGGGGCAGAGGGTTGGTGGGCATGTGTGACCCCCCCAGTGCTTGTCTTCAGAGGGCAAGTTACCTGTGCGGGAAATTTGGGTCAGATTTATGCAGCCCTGGAGGAGCCTATAGTGGACATACATACAAACAAACACACCCACATATCCTGCCCACCATGCTGTTTTATATATATAGATTTACAGGCAACATAAGCATTTAAATAAATTCCATGGTAGGAATTAAATATTTTAACATGTTAAAACAAATTAATATCAAGAAAACAATCAAGCCAAATAATTTCACCTTCCAGAATTCAGTTTTACGAAGTTTTTAGAAGGTCACATAAATGGAGGGCTAACCTAATTTTTATGAGAAGACTGTTAATTTAAATTGGTGTTATCACTGAGAAACAATGCCTATGAGACTCCATCATTGCAGAAATGAGGAATCACAAAAGCTACTTTCAGGATGCAGGTGTTGATTCTGCAAGTATCTCAGTGCCAAGCCATGTAGAATTTTATAAGCAACTGCATATTTTGAATTACACCTAGCAATTAATAGGAAGTAAGCGTAGAGCTTGGAGTTCCAGATGTAATATGCTTACAGTGATCATTTCTAGCTATAGGTGGACTGGTACACTCCATATTAATTGAAACTTGAGACAGCCCCAAGTACAGCATAATTGAGTAATGCAAATGAATGCTAATGAGTTTTACCCCTGCTGAATCTGTGTAACCTGGGTATCTTGGTTACACAGTCACAAGTGTAGTAGGCCACCACATCATAGACTGCTCCTTCAGGATCACTGCCATCTCTTCATGATAACAATACCAGAAGAGTCACACCAATTTGATCAACAGCCTGCAAACTTTGTCTTGCTGCAATTCAATTTTAGTCCATTTCACAACCTACAGATCCTGATTTCACAACCTAGAGATCCTGATACTCTAGACCAGGGATGTCAAACTCAATTTTATTGAGGGCCAGATCAGCATTGTGATTGTCCTCCATGGGCTGGGGTGGTGGCCAATGGAAGGGGCATGGCCAGAGTGGTTATGACTGGGTGTGGCCAGGGGTGTGGCCCGTTTGATGTAGCTCATGTGGGTGGTGCCTGTGGGTTTGGACGGGATTGGGGAGGGAATCCAGGGGTGTCTGATAGGTGGTGTGGTGTGTGTGGGCGGCTCATCCCATAGGATGAGGTGAGGCGAGGCAGGGGGTGGAGCAGCTACAGCCAAAAACCCGTCGCTCGCCACCCTTTATATGTGTGTGTGTGGGGGGGGATGGTTTCTGGCTGTAGATGCAGCCTCCTGACCCCTGTGCTGTTGCTCCACAGCCTGCTGCCAGCACCAGGCTGGCTGTCCAAGCAGCAAGTGGAGGGTGTGGGAAGCAACGTGATGTGGACTGCTGGACGCACTTACTCCTTCCCACTGTCTGTTTTGGCTTGTGGTTGGAGAGCAGGTCACCACTGGTCATCTTCTCAGCCTCCTCATGGGTCTCGCCCTTGGCCTGTGCGTGAAGCGTGTTCCCCTCGTGCAACTGACTGCAACGCTGGGTGCATGAGAGGGGTGCTCCACCAGCAGCCCCTGCAGGAAGCAGGGGAGGGTGTGGTATTTCCCCGTGTGCTAACAGACCCAACCCGCAGCTATTTTTCTCTATTTTTGTCAATCTTGCAACCACTAGCAAGCAGAAAAAGCTGAATAAAATTACTTGTTGCTTATTAGATTCAAGATGAGATTCAAGATGCTGCTTCTTATCTATAAAGCCCCGTAATGGCCTGGGTCCTGTATATTTGAGGGAACATCTGTGCCGGCCTCCCACCGCCTGGTCTGCGCCCATAGGGAGGGCCTCCTCCGGGAACCGACGGCCGTGGAATGCCGTCGGGCTGGACCCAGCAGGAAGGCCTTCTCTGTGGGGCACCCACCTGGTGGAACTTACTGCCATTGGACCTGCGTATGGCTCCTGACCTCCGTTCCTTCCGAAGGGATCTGAAGACCTGGCTGTTCGAATTGGCTGGCTTAGATTAGAAGGGAGGTTTTTTTAGAGGTTTTAATGAATTTTAATTACTAATTTTTAAGGGGCTAAATTATTTAATTCAATTTTAACTTGTCTGTGCTGTATTTTTAATAATCCCCTGTACACCGCCCTGAGTCCCAGGAGAAGGGCGGTATATAAATCGAAGCAGTAAATAAATAAATAATCTAGCTTTGCAAAATAGGAGGTTGCTCACAGAGGACAAGAGATACTTACCTCTGGTAGACAGAAGAATGTGACATTTTTTTATTTTTAATAAAGTATAGGTCACAAATTTATGTGTTAATGTTACAAGAAATGACCTTTGGAAAGTTCTCTGGCTAATGTTTGTGTTGTTAAATTCTGTGTTGTTAAATTCTGCTGGTATGTAAAGAAATGTACTGTATGTAGTAACTCTGCTGTTTAGATGCTGAACTTTACAAATGAAGTTTGTGAAAGTTTATAAAGTTTTAACCAAAGCTGGCTCTATTTTCATTTGTAAAAATTCATACAAGTGATTTTTATTTTCAGAGTCCTCTAGATAAAGCGCAGGCTGCAAAGAACAAAGGCAATAAATACTTTAAAGCTGGAAAATATGAGCAAGCTATTCAATGCTATACCGAAGCCATCAGTTTATGTCCTTCTGAAAAAAATAGTGACCTTTCTACATTTTATCAGAATCGAGCTGCGGCTTATGAACAACTGGTATGAAAACATCTAATCTATATTTAAGTTCATTTGCAATTTACATATAGTTTCCATCTGTTTCTTATACAATCAGAAGGCACATTGGACACTGTGCTGCCCATTGCAAAAAAATAAAAATAATGTATCAAATTGCCTAGATATTAATGGAAGCTTTTGGTTTTGAAAATGTTTACATTTATAGAAATGAAATTCTCTTGGTTTTAAAAATGATAACAGAACTTTGACTGGTTGCAGACATAGCCATGTCTCAGTTCTCATTTCATATTTTCCTGTTGCTCAAATATTCTTATCTATATTTCTTCCCAATATATTGTACAGATTATTTTTTTAGTATTTTTTTCAATTTAGCCCATTTGGGGGGGATACCCAGTGCAACTAACGGTTTTTAAAATATAGAATTAAAAATCATCATACATTAAGAATTACAAGTCTAGCAAAAGATTAAACATATTTATGGTTGTATGCTCAAGAACCTGGAAGCAAGCAAACATTCTATCTGCTGGAAAGCATTTGAAGACCTGGATCAGGAAAATTGCCAATGCTTTTTTGAAAAAGGGTACAATCCCCTTACACTAGACTAATATTTCTATTAAAATTGCCCTGATTAACAGTATTTCCAATTAGTAGTGATGGCCTATATTATAATGTTATATATCATCAAGCACCACTTTGCCATGGCTGAAACTTCCCATCTGATGAAACTATCATGAGAAAGCCAGCCTAGAAAACCCTTGGTTTATATCATGTGAAGTGGACATGGACGAGATGGCAAGCCTTCTCTCAAATGAGGACCCAGATTATTGGGGGTAATATGCTGACTTTGTAAACTGCTTAGTGCTGGAAAGCACTGAGAAGTGGTATCTAAGCCTAAGTATTATTATTATTATTATTATTATTATTATTATTATTATTATTATTATTATTATTATTATTATTATTATTATTATTACCCTCCACTTCGGAATTTCTTGCTTCCAGAGATTTGAGCAGCCTCTTTCCTCCTGACTTTGTAAATCTTTTGAGCAACATTCTGACCACACTTTTAGCCAGAACTTAAAGTTTGCCATAGCCATCTAGAGAGGGTCTTTTAACAACATGAAAGTATTTGCTGGGCAACTCTGCTTTATTTTTTTTTGTAGTTTTAAGAAAGTGAAAATGTGAAAATAAGGAAAAAAAGAGAAATTGATTACATGCCTAAAAAGTGACCCTTTTATTAGTGTAGGTCTAATCACTACTCAGGGTTACAGTTAAAATTAATGAGTTAGTACTTGTGGTCATCAAGTTACAAAGATGTTTGGGAATGGAATTTGTGTCAATAATCAGTGTGGTCATAAAGTGCAACATCACGTGACAGCATCACTTAGCAACAACAATTCTGGCACTCCCCATTTACATCATTAACCAAATTCCACAGGTTGTTAGCCAAGGATCTATCGCAATCAAGCCCAAACCATTCCAGACATGGTTCCTCCTAGGCCTGAGTCTTGGTTCTTTCAAGATAAGGGATTGCTTCCCGTCAACTCCCCCCAACTACCTACTCCTTCCAATCACTGCCTTTTTGACGGCTCTGCACTTTGCCTTGCAGGGCAGCAAGCAATTCCAAAAGCATGCCATGAAGGCTCTGAGCTGCAGCTCTGAGGATGCTAGATGTCCCTGAATTGCAATGCAAAGTTGCAGTTGCTCCTGGAAGTCTCAGCTGCCCAACGCAGCCCAGCCCAGCCATATGGCATGGTGTGAAGGAGGGAAGCCACAGATATCCCAAGAAGTCCCAGGCTGGCCCATCAGCCCGGGCAAAGCTGTAGCCCCACCCCAAGAAACACAGCTGCCCAAACCCAGTCCCACCTGCAATCAGCCTCAACACCCTGAACTCCAAGGCCCCTGTGCTGTGCCATTCCACCTGTCCTCTGTCTTCTTATTCCTGCTCCTAACCAAGGCATGCCTGCCCTGACCCTTCATGAGGTAGCTGCTGACCACTTGAGGATATTCTTCTTAGGTCTTGTGAGAATACCACTATGTGCAACCTGGGGAAGGAAGACTTGTACAGTTAGCAGCTACCTTATGAAGAGCCAGGGTAGACATTTTTGATCAGCAGGGACCCAAAATGGTAAAATGGGGGGAGCTGAGCACGAGTGGGTGAGCTGAAGCCATTTTGCAGTTATAAATGTGGGCTGGCTGCCAAGCACCCAAATTTTAAACACGTGACCATAAGGGTACTACAGACAGACACTGTAATCTCAGGGACCACTCAGAAATCGCTTTGTTCAGTGCCATGGTCATTGAACCAATGATCACTAAACAAGTATTAGCTGTATAACATACATAATTTTAATAACACTCATGGAATTCTTGTTGGAAGTTTATCTGATAACTTGTAAGTTGCATGTATTTCAAAAGGTTTTGAGTGAATCAACCAGCTGTATTCTATAATTTATTTTTCATATTAGTTAATATACTGTATATTTCCTTGACCCTCTAGCTCCTGGAGTTTAGTTTCATAGTGCAATTTTGAAATTGAAAATTTTCTGTGCTGCATTCCTTAAAAAATCAGACCCTTCACTGATGATTCAGTAATGAAACTTCCTAGTAAGTAATTATGATTACAGTTGTAGAATACATTTACATTGGTTGCACTGAAAACAGTGGGGTTTATTGAATATGCAGCAATTTAAAAAGATTATTTCATATTGAAAACTAAAACAAAGCAGCATAATATTTATGTTACAAGTATTAGAAATCTATGGCAATATTACTTTTTTTGTTTGAACTAATAGGTTAATTAGTTTTTTGTATCTACAGCAAAAATGGAAAGAAGTGGCCCAGGACTGCACAAAGGCAGTTGAACTTAATCCCAGATATGTGAAAGCACTTTTTAGGCGTGCAAAAGCACATGAAAAACTAGACAACAAAAAAGAATGTTTAGAAGGTGAGTATTATGTACATTAAAATATATCATTATTAAACAAAGATTATTTAAGCATTAAATAAAATTGTTCTTCAAGCAGCTGGTGACGTGAGAATTTGGAGAGGTTGATTTGGGAATAAAATTTGTATAGGTGTCAAGCTTAGGAAATCAGGAGTTGAAGCAGTTAAATGAATATATAGATTTATTGCCCTCTACAAGAATCTGAACTACTAATGGCCAAAGCAAATAGGTGGTAGGTAAGAGTTGATGGAATTCAAGGTGGGCTGGGCTTAGATCTATTGTGGACGGGAAGGGACCAGACTGATGACACCTTTGACCCTTCTCTTGGGCTTAAGCTGTTCTTCTCCAACATCAGGCTTAATTGTTCCGTAGGAAATAAATGTACTTGGTAGCAGTTCCCTAGGTAGTATTTCAAGAACTAATGGATTAGAAATTTCTCTTTATGTTTCCAGATGTTACTGCAGTTTGCATTTTAGAGGGCTTTCAAAATCAGCAAAGTATGTTGCTAGCTGATAAAGTTCTTAAACTCCTTGGGAAAGAAAAAGCCAAAGAAAAATATAAGGTATGATTTGTTCTGTATAATAAATGGTAAAACGTTAGCTTTCTTAAATGGTTAGATGAATATAGTTGTGCTGGTAAAGTTGCAAGAATATTCAAAATACAATTCTTTTTAGTGATAGTAACTTCAATGAAATGTCATAGAATTTATATGAACAAATTGGAGTGTTATCATTTATAACAAGAACTGTGAGATATCTTATTTTGATCATGTAATGGAAGTCACTAAAATGACACTCAGGTCTCGTTTGCAGCAATCAAATACTTAAATATCACCTTTTAACTACTGCTTGAAGGCAATTGGCTACCATGGGCACCAGGATGACTACAAGTTTACATAAATATGAGAAATATTGTGTATATAAAAAGCATTCCAATATAGAAATATGAGATACACGTAGATACATGTGATACAGATATCATTTTAACAGAAGTATCTCATTTTTAAAATAAATCAAATTTTTAGAGTTCAGTAGGAACGATTTTTGCTTCTGAACAAAGCCTCCTAGGGTCTCCCCACCCCTCACCCTTAAGGTATGCCATGCTCCTTATCTGGGACTCTGTCCTTTTGACAACCCATGAGATTGCTTAATAACCTCAACAGATAGGGTAGGGTTTGCTGTGGTTTAATTAAACAATCACGTGACATCTCAGTTAATGATCACCTTGTTCAGTGACCAAGATTCTGGTTCTAGATATGATTTTAAGTCAAGGACTATCTGCATGTAGCTTTACGGGGAGGAAAAACACATCCAAAAATTTCTGATGATCTGGAGCTTACCACAATAGCAGGGACAAATGGAAGAAAAATAGAAAAAGGTTACTTGAAAATAATGTTATTATTCTGTTTAAATAACCTTAAGATAATTTTAGTAGGATCTTGGATATAAGTGATTACTGTCAAATGAAATATCTTTCAATGTATGTTTTAAAAAGTTTATGAATCATAGAAATATCTGTTAATGAAATAGTCAGTACACCAATATTGCAAAAAAGATCTTTTTAGCTGGGGTCTAAATAATGACAGAAATATCTCCATTGAATGAATATTCTTGAGAATGGGTCTCTTTAACACTTAACGTAATGCAAGAAATGGAATCTTGAGCTCTGCGAAAATCAAACAGGATGAAAAAGCTAATAATTGGAAGAAAAATTTAGTTGGCTATATTCTGAACATAGTTTGAGATTTTATTTCTTTAAAAGCATTGGCTGGTTTACCTTATTCAAATTATTAATGTTTATCTTTTTATAGAACCGGGAACCCTTGATGCCTTCACCACAGTTTATCAAATCTTACTTCAGCTCTTTCACGGATGACATTATTTCTCAGCCTCTTCTAAAAGAAGAGAAATCAGATGAAGATAAAGATAAAGAAGGAGAAGCCTCCATAATAAAAGAAAAGTAAGTGACTGAGCAGTTAAGCAACTAAGCTTCCGATACAGATTGTAACATATGATACGTAAATATATCACATTACTTTTGTTACCATTTATTGTATTTTTTTGAAAGAGAGATGAGCTTATGTAGATACATAGTAAGGGCTTTTACTCACTCGCAGTTATTTTTAACTTATTGTGGCCACATTTAGTAACAGAATGCTGAAAAGTCATTCTGTGGAGGATGATTGATTTTCAGTGGAGTGGAGGAACATGGCAATGCCAAAGGAGATGGCTATTAAAGTCCCACTCTGTGTTTCAGACCAAGAAGCAATTCCCCTAAGCACAGGAAAAGCAAGAGGGTACACAGTCTTCTATGCTAGTGGTCCCCAACCTTTCCAGATTCATGGCCTGGCTGAGGGGAGGGGGAGAAGGGATGGTTCTGTGTGAGTGGCAGGTGCGCGAGCACCTGTTGTTTGCCCGGCCTGGTTCCAAACGGGCTGAGGCCCAGTAGGGGGCCACGGCCCAGAGGTTGAGAACCTCTGTTCTTTGGTGTTTGCTGTTACATCAAGGAGACACCAAGATAGTTAGGAGTGGGGAAGACAAAATTCAGGAATGGGAAAGAATCTGGGATAGAATAGAAAGTAAGAGGAAACAGGTATGAACCAACGGTCCATTACGCAGTGAGAGAGCGTGCAGGGCCTTCCCATCGCTGTGTGAGAGCGATGGGATTTTGGGCCTGAAGTTATGAGGACACGATCGCCGTGAGAGGGCGGCCTGGGGTTCTCTTGAAAATCTTGGACCTAGTTAGGGAAT
>JANHFQ010009872.1:177489-188914 GCA_032468035.1 Aparallactus werneri | reverse complement strand
ACAAGTAACGGGAGCTCACTCCGTTACGCAGCACTCGGGATTCGAACCACCAAACTGCCGACCTTTCTGATCAACAATCTCAGCGTCTTACCCACTGAGCCACTGCGTCCCTTCCCTCTACATTTACCAAAAAAAAAGTTAGAAGTTGTGATTTAATAATGCGGGTTTGTCCTCAGTGTAATGTAAAAATGCTATTTTTTACCCCTAAAAATAAATTCTAAAAAAATTAGCAAGGTCATGAATTAAATCATTTCTTTTTGTTGATAGTACAGCGAGAAGAGTATAAAGGCAGGGCAGCTAAGTCATATGAATAGATAGATCAAACTTTAAAACAAAGCAAAATAAAACACTTGCGGTTCTTCTACCTGTTACACAGATCCATATGTGAAGGTGTCACTAATGTGTGAAGGGAGACGATTAAAGAAAAGGAAGACTTCTATCAAGCGGAACACCCTCAATCCTGTTTACAATGAAGCCATAGTCTTTGATGTCCCTCCAGAAAGCATTGATCAGATTCATTTGTCTATAGCCGTTATGGATTATGACCGGTGAGATATCTGGACAGCTATGAAAAACGATGAGCGGAAAGCTCTAAATTAGGATGTGCAAACCTGAACAAATGTTTAGCGACAAAGGTGGTGTTACGAATTCCTGCTAAAATTGTTTTTGGTGAAAATAAAATTAACACATAATAGCTGCCTTCTTTGCTTTTTCTTAGCTTCTCAGTCTGATGTAAACTTTTTTTTTCAAATATTAATCAGATCTTACTCCAATTAGCTTTTCCAATCAACTATATGATACCAACTGGCCAACAGAAGATTAGAAACACATGGTTTATTTGTAAGAACTAAATTTCTGAGCTGCAAACTACACAAGCAGCTTTAAAGGGTGGGTTTTCAAACATTGGATCATAATTTCAAAGTGAACATTAATAGAAACAGGCAAAGAAAGAACATTTCTCCTAATAGGGGGAAATCTTCTACTGGTGTCTTTGACAGGCTTACTTTGCAAATGCTAACTTTGGAGAAGAGATTTTCACTGGAGCTTTTGTAGGAGAGAAAAAGGTTATATTTTTGCTGTTCCCCTACTATGAGCTCATTACCATGAATTGCAAAGATATATTTAAGAAACCATCTGCTTCAGCTATTAGATCATTTGGACTGCATAGTTCCTGAATGCATAATTTTAAGAAATAAATATTATTGAACATTTTCACAGTGTAGGTCACAATGAAGTAATTGGAGTCTGTCAAGTAGGCAACGAAGCAGAAAGTCTTGGGCGAGACCATTGGAATGAAATGCTCTCCTACCCTCGAAAACCCATTGCACGCTGGTATCCACTTGCAGAGGTAAGACAAACTAGCTTTTATAGGAAGGTATATATTTTGCTTAAAATTACTCTTTTTCTTCCTTCCTTCCTTCCTTTCCTTTTCCTTCTTTTCTCTTCCTTTTCTTTTTTCTTCCTTATCTTCTTTTCCTTTCCTTCCTTCTTTCCTTTTCCTTATTTCTTTTCTTTCTTTTTCCTTCCTTCCTTCCTTTCATTCTTTTTCTTCTTTTTCCTTTTTTCTTTTTCTGCCTTTCATTTTCCTCTTTTCTTTCTTTCCTTTCTTTTTCCTTTTCTTTTTTCCTTTCTTTTCTTTTCTTTTCCTTTTATTTCCTTCTTTGTTTCTTGTTTTCTTTTCTGTGTTTCTTTTTCCTTTTCCTTTTTCTTCTTTTTTTGTGTGGTGGGTGAAGGGGTACTAATGGTTTTGAGTCAGTGTTGATGTATGGTGATTGCCTGGACCCTGCTGTTTCCTTGGCAAGATTTCCCTAGCACTGGAATAAAGAATCCATTTGCTTAATGTAAATCCTATTAAAACATATTGGAATCCCTGGGTTTATATCAAAATTGATGCGCAATGCAAATAAAATCTGTTCCTCGGAGATTTTCTCTCTCTTTTATATCTTTTTAAAACATAAAATTCTTCCAAGTTAAGGTAAAATCCAAATAATATACTGTACCTAAGAATATTTTTTTTTAAATCTTAAATTTGGATAGACAATCAGGTTGTCATTCTCATATACAGCTTTAAGCTTTTGTTTTAAGGATGGTGCTTTATATAAGGCATTGGGTTGTATATATGGAAAAACAATTTCAAAAAACTGATTGTTATATTTATGCAGAACTAAGATAAAGTAATTCCACTTCAGTGTCCAGAGTGATGTCAAACTACTTTGACATTAAAAGTAACATGGAGATTAGAACTTGCAGTCGAAAGCTCTGCTCAAGTTGCAATCAGATGCCTTTGTGTTTTTTTGTCTTTATTTAGGGCCCTATTGAGCAGAAATGTTCTGCAGGCCTTCTGCGCATTGATGGCTGCCGAAGAGGCTTCTTCACTCTTTTAACCTATTCAGCAGAAATTTGGCATTCCTGTTGAACCCTTTCATAGCCACTTTCTCAGGGGCCATTCTGCAGAGAGTCCAAAGGGGTTAAGGCATCCCTTAATTCCATTATTTGGCCATCGTCTTTTCCCCAACCCCAGGATTTTTAAATCCGAACCCTTAGAATGCAAAACTTTTATTAGTTACAAAGATGCTCCTGAAGCTTTCTACAGTTTTCGATCTAACATAGTTACCTGTGTCTATCAGGAACACCCTTCTATTGTTACTGATGGGTTTTCAAGTAAATTACATAATAAGTCACATTGTCCCAGTCAAGAGGATAATCCATTTTGATATACATTTTGAAATTTATTCTGGCTATTATCATAAATACGATCTTGCCCCATCCTACTTTCCATTTTTTTAGATGTCATATTATTGATAAACCGCTCTTGCACATTTAAAGTCTATGAATTACCATGCAATAAATGTTCTAGAAGTTTCCATCAACTGAACTCCTTTCAATAATCAAAATGAACTGCCAGCCGGTAGCCATACAAAAAAGTAGATTTATAAAGTTTTTTTTGAGACATTGCCTTGAAATGTCCTTCTAGCTTTCTTGGTGGCAGCATGGATAGTTATAATTGTATTGTAACTTATATACAATACAAAATTATAATTAATTGTAACAATTGTTAGAGATGGTTGCACGGTCAGCCAGATGTTTAGATTGCAAAACAAGGGAAGGGGTCATTTCCTAGATTTTTTTCTGATTTTTCCCCATTGAAAAATTCAGAATAAGAGTTTATAGTCATAAACATATTGAATATTGTATCCTAAAAGTACCCCCTAAATATCTATACAGTGAGAAGCCTTTCTTCAGTATCATTAAAGTTATTATCTTGAACCGAAGGGTGCATTTCTGCCACCTTTCCCAAAGCAAAGGAAGGATTTTATACCTTCTTTATATGTTGCCTTTCTTGTTCACTTTTATAGAGGTTGGGAATCTGGCCCTTTCCTTTTACCAGTCGTGATGAGTAGGGAAAAATAATGGAGTGAACAACAAATCATTTATTTTTCTAAATGCAGAAGCTACAAGCTTGTTAGCTGGCCTCTTAAAATTCCTTTTGCCCCTGCTATTTGTTTCTAGTTACATAGTACATATGACCTAGGTTAGCTCAAATAAGCTGGTCTCCCAAATCTTTCATCACAAGATTTCTGGAGTAGCTGTGGGCCTGATGAGAACAGAACAAGTCTAAAGTCTAAAGACTTTGGATTCTTTTCCTGGATGCCCTCCAGAGCAGCACAGAGGAACTAAATAGCAACGTTTACTTCTTTACTAAAAAGATAAGAGTTCTGAATTCTATATATTAATCTCTATTTTAAGTATATGACTATATTTTTGTAAATTATAAATTGAAATTATAAATTATAGTTAAATTACTACTAAATAGATATTTTGTGACAAAAGCACCCACCAAATATGCTTTTTAAGTTTACAGATCAATCACTTTTAATGTAATCCAAATCGGGCCATATATAGTGTTTTGTTTCCAAAGTAAGAAATTGATTATACATCTGTAAAACTTGCTTTAATAAAAATATTTATTCATTCTCTACCCAACCACCCATAAACTAAAATGTATTTTCCTCTAGTTTCAAACATTTCACAAACCTTTCAAATTTTATTGAGGCACTATGAATAATTACATGAAACAGTTTTAAATGTATCTCATCATAGACAGGAAGCTTGTGGTTTTTGTGGAATGCTTCAAATCATGTTTGAAAAACCATGACAATACAAAACAAATATTATTTAGAGAGGAATAATTGAATAACACCATATAATAAACCAGCACTATATAATTACAGCTTTCACAAACCTTCTGCAAACAAACTTATAAACTTTGTTCTTTCATTAGATACGTGTTGGAACAAAAGAAAAAAAGTTTTGATTTTATGTAGCTATTGGCACTGTCTTTTGTTTGGTTGACTGGTTGGTTGAACTTCCATTTTTCATTGTAACTTTGCCTTAAAGGGTTGAAAAATCCAATGTTCAAGCCCTCATTCTAGGGGAAAAGGTCAATTAATTCAGCTAGTAGATTTTGAAGAAAATGTTGCTACTTAGCAGATATTCCCTGCAGCCTACAACAAATCTCTTAAGCACTTTTTTACTGTATGCAAGATTACTGTCGATCAAAAAGTGGAATGACTGACGCGATCCTAATGGAAAATGAGTCTTCCCCAATCTGATATCTTTCAGACACGTTGAAAATTCTTCAACCAGCATGGCCATTATGAGAATTGAGGACCTGGATTAGGGAAGCTGATGTAGACCAAGACATCTTGATTACAGTATTTTTTTAATACTCTGGAGTTATGTGGTTTGGTTAATCAGATTTGTAAACCAGTGTTGAGAAAGTCTGATATCACTGATTCATGCCATCACATGCATAACAGAGAAAAGAATCAAAAGAAATGCGACATTGCAAAGAGTTCTGCTCCTGAGGATACAGTCTCATCCCTAAAGATCATAGGCTAAATATCCCATTTTTGGTTCCATGTTAAGTTCTCAGTTAACAAATCAATTTTGTAGAATAAACAAAATGTCCGCACACAGACAGATATTTCATGCTACTTCGCCTCCTAAAGATTTGGGTGTAATCAGCCATTTAAAACTCTACTATATTTTCCAGATGCCTCTGTAGGTGATTGTGGGTGCTTATCTGTCAATCAAATTTATATAGTTGCCTATCTCAGAAATGTGATTCTGGGTGGTACACAAAAAACAGTTAAAAACATCTGTAAGCAGCCATTAAAAACAATCATAAATATAAAAATTGTCAGAGAATAGGCCAACATTTTATACAAATATAGCATTTTGCTCAGTTCCTGTTTCCCCAAGGCTGCTGGGGGAAATCATGTTTTTAAGAGATTTCTGGGAGGCATCTCTCTGAATGACCTAATGTTCCAGCTGACATAATGTTCCAAAAGCACAACAGAGACGGCACCATAATAGACGGTATCCATCAAATACGTGGTCAGGCACTTGATGGAGTGGATAGATATAACCAGGCAGAAGCAGTCCCACAAACAACCTGTTCCAATGCCATGTTATGGTAATATACATAGACATACTTAGAGACACATATACATATCTGCATTGATGCTGCCATCTCCTTGCTGTACATCATCATGAATGTCTGTGTTGCCATCTGATAAATATGATACAGTTTTTGAAGACTAAGTACATCTAAACATTCTGGAAGGGGCTTATGATTTGAGTATATCTAAACATTTCATGTCAGGTTTATAGGAATACATGGGATCTAATTTGAGTACTTTGTTATTAAATGTGGCAACTTAGAACTGGAAGTGCCATAATTCTCCTGAAAGTGTTCTGCAGCAAGTATTATTCAAATTATATGTCAGACCTTTTCTTTTTTTCCTTTCATTTTTCTATAATACTAGGTTAACATAACTATATATACTATATAATTATATATAGTAAAACCTCAATTCAACTGGTCTTGATTTAACTATGCAGATAACACATACTTGGATTTAATGCACTCTCTTTCGTCACAACTGCTTCATTAAATTAAGGATTTTACTGTATATTCTCTTTGTTGTACTAAAATTGGTTTAAAAGAAAAAATATGGGTTAGACTTGCTTCCTGTTAACTAAACTAGCATAATAGTGGTTAAAAAACAATGAAACAAGAAACCTTATAAAGAATTGTCACTTCTAGCCCTTTTTTTTAAATCAAAAAATAAAATAATTTCCTAGCAATTACAATGAAATTAGTTTTATTTTAGTAATTTGTCATTTGCTTGAATGACACATAATGAAATACCATATAATATAGATGCAAACAAAACAAAATTTTAATAGTACTTTCAAA
The DNA here is from genome assembly GCA_032468035.1 of Aparallactus werneri. Classification (NCBI taxonomy): domain Eukaryota; kingdom Metazoa; phylum Chordata; class Lepidosauria; order Squamata; family Lamprophiidae; genus Aparallactus; species Aparallactus werneri. Next base: position 182,649 of record JANHFQ010009872.1, on the reverse strand, counting down.
TTAAATATATACATTGCGTGATCATGTAGCTTTGTTGTATCTCTCAAGTTCCTCTTTAGACGTGCACCCCAGTCTTGAAGTTTTTAATATCTTCTGTCATTGACTTTGTTGCTACATGTGGAACTCCCACATAAATTTCAGATGTAGGAATGTGAGGAGTTTGTGCTACTTGAAAGGTACAGCACATTGTATGAAGCATTAATGAAGAAGATATCTATCAAGCTAATGAGTTACTCTCCGTGATAATTATCACCCTCAGCAAATATTATTGCCTTAAATTCAAATAGCTGTCAGTATAAACAGACTAACAAGGAGCTGGATTTAGACTTGATGTTCTGCAAGAAATAAGTTCATTTGTGCTAAAGATTTAAAGCCACTCATAGATATCATAATCCCAATGATGCTTAAAAGGACAAAATGTGCATTGCAACATTATAATTCAAGCTCCACCCTTTCATTCTCACATCACAACATTGGACACACACACACACACACACACACACACACACACACACATATATTGGGGAAGAAGCTTATGGGAAGTTCTGGTGCACATTTGGTTACTCCCCAAGGTTGCCTGTAATGCTTCTGGAGATTCCTAATGACAGAAGAGGCGGTTTTTGTTTATTGAATAATATTACTTCTAATCTAATATTTAAAAATAAATAATTTCAGTTCTTTACTGTTATCTTTTCAGATTCATATTTGGTCACCAATCCCTTCAAAAATAATAATAAGATATGGAAACAGGCAGTAATATAGAAGTACACTATATACATTCCTTTAAAATTCAAATTGTACCATTAGGGAGGTGTCCAATAAGTGATATTTCAAATAGCACTTGTAGAAAAGTAAAACAAAATAATCCTAAATTAGGAGAAATTACAAATTAGTGGAAAACCGATTTTAGGGACTTTTTTCTCTTTGTGGTTATTTTAACAATATGTGTCCCCATTCTTGATGTTACAGCAAAAAGTGGGAAAGCACCTTTTAAAAAAAGAATTTGTTCAAAACAAATTGAATTATTCTTGATTTATCATAGCATTATTTCATTCTGATAGAGCAACTTACTATAAAATTATTGAACCTATGAACAAATAAAGGTATTTGAATGAAATTGTAATGGAAAAATAATTATACCATAAAGTCCATTTTTACAAGGTAGCTTGTCCTATTTTTTTAATGTATTAACACAAGAGAGGGGGACCCTAAGATCTATTTCATTTTGATTCCCACTGTCATTAAATATTGTTCATCAATGTGGAAATCAGCATCATTCTCTGAAAAGTTAATAAGCTGTGGCTAACTGATATAAATGCAACTGTGCACATCATTTGTTCAAACACTGCATTAAGAGATGGCTTCTAATGCAGTGGGTTGGGCAAGGAACAGTGGCTGAAAGTACATCCATATTCTGCAATTCTTTCAAAGGGTCTCAGTCAACCTGAAATAAAGTTACATAAAATAAAAGCATTATGACGGGACCCCATTCGGGAAGGATAACAACACGGATGCTAAATGAGCTAACTAACTTGTTCATGGTTTTCAAGAAGATGGACTTTATAACATTTGGATTCTCGTGTTTCTTTCCCAGTGTTTTCTTTTCCTGTTTTTCTTTCATCAAAACAGAGTGACTACAGGTGACCATTTATCATATGGAAATGTGTTCCCATTGTGTTTGTAGCCATTTGAGAAGCTGCTGGTCTTTTATCACGTTGCAAATAATAATAATTGCACTGCTCAGAAAGCTTTGATCAGAACCCTCTGGAGAATTTGGAGGGAGGGACAGCGCAAACTATCAGATGATTGCAAGCACATGGTCTGGTATCTGCACTTCTCATAAATAGTCCACTGTATACACTCATTATCAAACTGGAATGTTTTATTCAGTTGCATGCTGGATACTCATCTTTCATTTTTATTTACTATCTGTCTCCAAAGGTACATAAGCAGAGGTCCTGTTATTTTTAATATGACTTTGCTTTTATGACATACTGACATTGTAATATACTTTGATCTTTGCTGTTCTGTTAATAGTCTTTGTACATCTATGTTTAATGTCTAATTTTGGAGCATAAGGTTACATCCTTGTCAGAGCTTTGTCAACTTTGTGGACTTTTTTTCTCTTTGTTCAGTAAAAGTACTGCATGATTCATTTGCTGTAACAATTTGAGGGATGAAAATTACATTTCTTAATTTTTTAAAAAGTATAATGTTCTTATAAATACGATGAAAATGTATGGTGATTTTATTTATATAAGATCTAGTCTGTATAAGCAATTCTGTTCTGAATAAAAATGATGTTGTGCCATTGTAATTTATGCCTATTTTGTATTTATATATTAAAGTTGATGTGGATATTTAAAAGATGTTCAATGTTTTAATACTTGTTCCTTGATTACTGTGTGTGGGGTAATTTTCTTTAATGCAAAAGCACAAATTAATGAGGGAAGCAAAATAAGCATGTGCATTATTCGGCTAGGAGAGGACAATGTAACAAATAAACGATGATTGCATAGCGAAGCGAAAATCAGCAAGATAAAAAGATGTTTTTGCAGACTTAAATCGTATTTTCTTAAGCACCATCGAGCAATTTAAGGGCAGTATTGTGATTAGATTTACCCACCATATTTCATTTGAATGTAATTTTTCAAAGTGACAGTATTATTTTCTTGTTTAAATGAGTAAGATTGACTTTCTAGTCATGTTTGACATGTCACATAGGTAAATTATTAGATGTGCTCAGCAAGTGTGGTCTTGCACAAAAGGAAAAATTGTGAACGGCTAAGGTGAATTCTCAGCAAAATCATACAGATTTCTTTTACTGAGAGTTATTGCATTGCATTCACACTGAAAAATGCTACTTTAGAGTCCTTTCCTCTCCTTTCCTCCCCTCTCCTTTCCCCTTCCCCTTCCTCTTCCCCTTCCCCTTTCCTATTCCTTTCTTCAAGTTTTGGACTCCTAGAGGCTGCCAGAACAAATTCCTGCAGTTTTCTTGGCCAGGTTTTTTTGGGAAGTGATTTCCAATTGCCTTCCTCGAACTGAGAGAGAATGACTGACCTACAGTCACCCTGCTGGATTTGTGTTTAAGATAGGACTAGAACTCACAGCCTCCTGGTTTCAAGCCTTAACTGCTACAGCAAACTGACTTTTTATTTATTTTGCTTTGTTTTGCATTTAACCCTATCAATTTATTCAGGCTATCCTCTAAGTAAACATTCACCAAATTAGACTAAAAACATCTTTTCTAATACAGACTTGTGCAGAATTCCTATGATAGATGGCAGAGATATGTATGAGTTACTTAATTGCTCAGTTATTCTCAAAACAGATAGTAGTTAATGAGCAAGGAAAGTTTATCTATATTCAAGGACTTCCCCAACAAGCATGACCAATTGTATGATTTATAAAACTTGTAATCTCAAAATGTTGTAAAACTCCAAGCTACCTACCCATCTGAATTATTAACACCATATAAGAATTATTTGCTGATAGCCTTCAGAGCTATGGATTTCATACGGGACAAATCAGATTATAGAAACATAGAAGAAAAATTAGGGTTAATGTTAGCCTTACAAAACTGGACATACTTTGGTTAACCCACTTTGGTGGAAACTTTGCTGCATGCCTATGGAGATTTTCAGTCATACAGGTCATAGTTGTGCCAAAGATGCTTTTTCAAGAGGCAACTGGACTTTCTTTTTTTTTCTTTGAAGACATTTCGCTTCTCATCCAAGAAGCTTCTTCAGCTCTGAAGTGGGGAATGGAAGGGTTTATATTCCTTGCAGACAACTGGTTATTTGCATTCTTTTCAAAGAGTCATTGAGGCCACGTGGAGATTTATCTGTGTCCTCAGGATCACCTGAGTAGTGCAAATGGGTGTGGAGTCTATGGGTAATAGTTGGAAAGTCTCATTGGTGCCCCCATACACGATGCCTTGTTGAATCTTAGTCATTGCTTGGCAATTTAATTGCACTGCGTTCCCTGGAAAGAATATTAGTGGAAGCAATCTTAGAACCATTTAGACTCAGTCTTACTGTGCAGTTTTCATCTCACTTTTTTCTCATCCAGGATCATTACACAGACATTCCCTCATCTATGGGACTAAAATTTTACCTGATTAGTATATAAAACTTCTTTTGCATAGTCATAGATTTGCTATTTTTAATTGTAACATTATTTACTGTGATCGCCAGGTAGAAAGCATCCAGATATAGTTTGATCATCACCTTATATTTTATGGCTTGACAGTAACAAGATCTATAAACCATTTGATGTGGAGGTAAAATATAAAAACATAGTTATTTTCTTCTATCTAATTATGAATGTGAAATCATTTCCTGCTATCTGCAGCCTAAGTCATTTGTCAATGCCTAATTTATTTCTATTAAAAGAGGAAAAGAAAAATTTTACAAGAGATTCCAGACTCTTCTCCAAAGTCAAACAAGTGTAAAGGTTGTAGACTATAGTTAAATACCATTGTATTATCATTTATATTGCAAATTGTAATGACATTTTCTTTCATGTATTCTACATAAATTGTCCAGTGATTCTTTTCTTTCTGTCTCACTCTCCCCTTTTATTTATTTATTTTTTAAAATGATATTTCTGAACATATCTAAGTGAAGCTTAATATTCTAATTTAGCACAACTAATCTCTGAAGCAGCTAGCAGTTTGTAAATGCAACATTCAATAACCGGAAGTATTTTAAAAATTGCTGGTCAAGTGTGTGCTTTCCATTATTATGGTTTACTAGCTGATGATCCGGCCTTGCCCGGGTGTATATTTTTGGGAATGCCATCTTGCTCCCTCCTTCCCTTAGCAATTCTTACCTGTGTTCAATCAAATTCATCCTTCGTTGAACTTCAATGGTACTCTAGATGACTCTTTTCCTGTTTCATCTTCCTCCGCTCAGCTCTTCTGCATACCATAAGTGATGGAATATGTTATGGATGGAGTATTCATTTAGGCAGGCAAGGAATACATTCATTCACAGATTGACAGAGTTGGAAGGGACTTTGTAGGTCATCTAGTCCAAACCCCCTGCCCAAGGAGGATAATTGCCTCTACCTAGGATCGAGCTCACAGCCTCCTGATTATGAGGCAAGAGCTCTACCTCTAGGCCATTGCAGCTTCCCTGGCTTCTATTGCTTCAATTG
>JANHFQ010009864.1:169851-182914 GCA_032468035.1 Aparallactus werneri | reverse complement strand
GCTGCAGCACCCACAACTTCTGAAGGCAAGCTGTTCCACTGGTTGATTGTTCGGCTCTGTTTGTAGCAGCACAAATGTTTGCTGTTTTCTGGGAGGGTCCAGCAAAAAATAAAAATTCAAATATTCAAAATTGCTGACCATAACTAAAACAGCTGATTTTCGGGGCTAAATTGATGCCCGCACAGCGCATTTGGCACACGCTGCATGGGCATCACCTCAGATCCCCCAAAAAATCAGCTGGCCCGAATATAAGTCGAGGGTGACTTTTTTCAGCCCGTTTTGGGGGCTGAAAATCTCAACTTATACTTGAGTATATATGGTAATAGATACTCTTGAAATGGTTTAAGTCACTTTAGAGGCTAGAAGAGAAAGAATTATATGAAATTAAATCCAGATAATATGCTAGTACTCTTGGTAAATAGTGCAGTTAAGCCTGTTTTGGATGAGCTTGTATTCGTTCTAGAAAAGGAAGTCAGTAGTTTAGGCGTGTTCCTTGATCCTAAGGAACATCTCCCTGAGATGTGATTAGCACCAACCCTCTTGGCATTTAGGAAATCCCTCAAACCCTGATTGTTTCAACTAACTTGGGGATCTCAGGAATTAGCGAGCCCACAAGTCGGATGTACTGTATGTAGGATGCTGATCCATTCTTCCAGAGTCTTACTTATATCTGGGTTTTAAACTGCTCTAAATTTTTAACTGTTGTGTTATATTCTTGTTCTACCATTGTTTTATCTGACTGTTTTATTGTACTCTGCCTAGAGTCACATAGGTGAGATGAGTGGCTATATTAATTATTTAATTAAATCCTCAGCAGTTATTAAATTCCCAACTACTTGCTGTGGTGAGAAGTAATTTTTAACAATTATAGCCAGGGAAGCAACTACAACCATTCCTGATTTGGTTATCCAATCCATGCCTTGGCTATATATCCCATTTTGACTACAAGACATTTTGCACTTTTGAACGGGATACATGTTTCAAATCATACAAAACGTAACAGTTACTGCTACCCACTACAAAATACCAGGATTATGATTTCTTCACTTGCTTATCAGAAACAATCTAAGGTGCTGGTACTGACCTTTAAAGACCTGATGAATCAGACCTATTTCAGGCCACTTCTCCCATTAAGAACCTCCTTGGGCATTTATTTATTTGTTTATATTTGTATCCATCTTTATTATTTTTTAAAATAATTCAAGGCAGTGAACATACCTTCCTCTCTATTTCCCTCACAACAACAACTCTGCGAGGTGGTTTAGGCTGGGAGAGAGTGAGTGGCCCAAAGTCACCCCGTTGGCTTTCATGCCTAAGGCAGGATTAGAACTCAGAGTCTCCACATTTCTAGCCTGATGCCTTAACCACTAGATCAAACTAGCTCTTTTTTTACCAGGTTCATAACTGTTAGCTAAGAATTCTTAAATGATATTGCATGTATTTACATTTTTATTTTTTGTACTCTGTGTTTTACTGAAATGTTTTATTTTTTTTTAATTTTATAACCTTTTGTTTACCTTAAAGCCAGCTTGTTTAAGGAATTGTCCAAGTTTATTAACAATTTCCTGAAATCGTTCCTGTTGCCAATTGACCTATAATATAAACGTATTACTTTACTGAGGAATAGTAACATATTTGGACATTACTCCAGTACAAATGAAAATTATATTTTATCAACCAAGAAATCTCACTATCATTAAGAACCTCTTTCTTGCTGCTTTCCTTTATCAAATTAAGATGGCAATGTAGTAGAAAATGTGATCTGTTAACATTTTAAAATATATTCAAATGCCAGTTCAATTAAAAATGCACATGAAGTGGACTTAACATTTCTTAAGGAATGATTACAGTATCCTAGGAGGTTAACTACATCAAGCAATGTCTCATAACAAAACAAAATTTAAGAATTACATTTTAATTCTTAATTTTAAAGTATTGGATTAATAATACCATAGTATAACGAAGCAAAAAAACTAAGCACACTGAAGAAATTAAAAGGCTAGCATCAATGTGGCTAATCTATCATTTAACAGGAAACGCAAGCAAATGCTTTATTAATATATCCTGCTTACACCATTTTCTTCTATTTTAGGATTTAGCTTTTTTTTTCAAAGGATACTAGAAATTAACTTCAAAGTGAATATTATATAAAAATCTTTCTTCCTTCTCTATTCTCTTCATGCATATTGATAAAATAAGCTTATTTATATTTATAAAAGACGTTTTCAAAAAAATTTATCAAGGCAATACCTGATCCATTTTATTGACTGCAACTGCTAGCTGTGTTACTCCCAATGATCGAACTAAAAGACCATGTTCTCGTGTCTGTCCGCCAGTCTCAAAACCAGCTTCAAATTCCCCTCTGCTGGCATCCACCACTAACACAGCCACATCAGCCTAAGGAAAACCACTTGATTAGTTGTATTTCTTGGGTATAGATTAATCGTACAAAGTCTAGATACATCTAAAATGCTTTTGCCTTTTTATTGTTGTCTTATCATAAAGATACTGTAGGCTTACTTAAATCACCTCAAATGAAATACCACAACATTTCTCATTTTGTTGATAGAATTATAATGTGCAAAAATAACATTTTATACTGTCCCCAGTAACGTTTTAATAATAATTTCTTTCCATTGATTGTCACAATATAATTTGCAGCCATAACGTAATATGTATAATATTGGGAAATCAAACTGCCAGTGAATATTACAATTCAATCTAAAAATGCTTTATGTATACTAGGAAAGGCTTTACCTGGGCAGCTCCTGTGATCATATTTGGAATGAAGTCTTTATGGCCAGGAGCGTCCATTAGTGTAATAATTTTTGTTTTTGTCTCAAATTTGGTCATACCTACATCCATGGTCACTCCCCTACAAATAATGAAAGGCAAACCATGGATGATTTATAATAATATTCAAAATAAATCTCTATATCCTATCTCCTTTTATATATATATAATTTGTATTATAGCTTTTCACAGAAATAAATGAAATTATATAAAGTAATATTTAAAGAAAGAAAAATATGAAAAATATGAAAATATAGAAAGCAAAGAAATAAAACATAAAGAAGCAAATTCTAATCTTAGTATCTCCCCTCCTTCTTTACAGTTACACGTTAACACACTGCTTCCCTTATTCAGCCCTTTTAAATCTATAAATCACCAGTTCATTTTTTCTAATTTTCAACAAAGTCCATAAGAGGTTTCTAGTCTTTCATATATTACATCTTCTTGATCAACTAGTGTCAAAAATATCCCACAAAATGTGAGTGTTAAACCAGGAGACTAAAAAAATACAAATATTATTGAAGTGATAGTAAGGGCATTCAACCATCATATTTAAAATAAAAATTACATGATATAGCTAAGTTTGGAAAGTTGGTACAATAAGTGATCATGGTTAGCGGTAAGAGCATATTATATCAAAAAACCAATTATAAGTGTGATATGAATAAATATGCATTGATCTGCCATTTTAGTCTACATGTTACATTATATGAACAAGTTACCACCATCCAAGGTAGTTTTAACCCATCTATCACTTCCTACAATTCATTTCTAATTCTGCAATGGAGATTCAAATATTTCCAGAAGTAATCTGGTACCAATAGCTGAATAATAATATTTTTTCTAACTGTATTTGGATCTACTCTGGGGTCTCTCAGTAAAATAAAATTTCCTGGAGGCAGAAATACAATCTAAAATTATGTGTAGTGAGTTTCTTGTAAAAACCATAGCTTTATATCAGAATTAGACAGTTTAATCATATATGATTATATATGTTTTCTGAGTACATAGTACACAGAAACCTCAAAAACAAGTTTGCTGTTACCACTGCTACCACAGCCAATTTTCATGTAAAAGGGTAGTTTTTCTCACCTTTCTCTCTCTTCCCCTGTTTCATCTAAAACCCATGCATAAGCAAATGATGCTTTTCCAGCTTTCTTTGACTCTTGCTCGTATTTGTGCATTGTTCGCTTGTTCACATTACCCAGAAGATACAACAAATGACCCATTAAAGTACTTTTTCCTGCATCAACATGTCCTAAAAAGAAACACATTATCACTGATTAATTTATTTTAGAAGACATTCTATGCCTGTAACTGAAAAGAGAACACGTATTTTTCATTTTTGCACCAAAATAAATATACCTATTACTACAAGGTTAAGCAAATGTTTTCCTCCTTGTCTCTTCTCCAACTCAGCTTTTATATCTAATTGTTGTTTGGATTTTCCAGACTTTTTCATAGGGGTTGGTACCACTGACAAGTCTTCTGATGCTTGAATGGTCTGGGAGGGAAAAGTCGATTTAGGTAATATCTCAGCTATTCCCATATTTGCAATGGTATCTCCAGCAGAGAATCCTTTTTGTGGCATAAAGGTATTATGTCCATTCTCTTCTACATTTGCACTACAAAAAGCAGAGAATGAATGTGAGAATGCACATTTCAAAAGACTACAGATCAAAATAAAATTATCTATATATGTATTTACAATCTCAGATGGAAGAAAAAACGATGACAATGAATTAACTACTGTATAAATATTTGATAAGCTTTCTATATATGGGATTATGGTGAAAAAGTATATTAGTTTATTACTTTATTAAGCTTTAAATAAGATGCAGAATTATGTGGGCGTTTTTCCTCTTGCCGTTACGAAAAGCATTCAGATAGCGTACAGAATTATTCTAACCATGCTAAATTATTTGACAACCTCCATTTACCCTACTAAATTTCTTGTCTTGAGATACAGTTTTAGGAAAGATAAACAACATGTCATGCATTAATTATGTTCCTGTAACAAGTTATAAAGAGCTGCTTCTGAAGGGACAAGCCCTGTGGGGACAGCTCACAAGGAGTCCTCTTTCATCTCAACCAGACTTTTCTTATATTCCAAGGTGTGGGGCAAGGGGCAATTCTAAAATGTATTATTGTTTCAAATTTGTAATAACAATGTACGTCATTTCAATATATATATGGTGGGACACTTTGGAAAATATGTGTGCTATAGTGGAATATAATAAGATAGCACATTTATAATTGTTGTAAATACCGATTATGGGTAGAAATATTAAAAAATCTCATATCGTGCTTTAAAGCTAAAAATCTGCATCATTAGGAATTGTTTTACTTTTGTCTTACATTGTCATTAACATCCCTTAATTCAGGTTTTAAATTTAGGAAACAAGAACATCTATTCAGGATCTCTTAATCTGAACCTCTATGGCACAAATTTTCTGTGTTAAATTAGTCTGGTAATATTTTCTCACATTTAAGAATGTGAATTTGAAACACCTATAGAATAACTAAGCTTCACTTAGTCTTGTATTCTTTCCAAGAAGGTAGGGAACCAACACAGAAGGCAAGTTTCCAGCAGGGGAAAATGAGCAACTGTGTTGCAGCTTCAATTAACTAGTCTAGATATGAAATGGTGATGCTTTTCGTGAAGCAGGAACCCAATGATATTCAGACCTATAATCGGAATTAGCAATTGATGGCATTTTGTTCACATATGATACATTAAAAAATCCTGGAGCTTTTTTCCTTTATTTTCATTTTTTTATTCTGGCATGTTTCTATCTGGTTGTTTCTGTCAGTGAGGCCTTTAAAATAACACTCAGTTTTCCTTCCTTCTATACTACTTGCTGGTATTGAATATAAGGAGATTTTTGTTGGTGTATGAATTAGAACTTTCTTTTCACTAAACATTTTGTCTTTCTCTTATGAGGACTTTTAATTTAAAGTTACTATTCAAATAGTAAAAACTGAATTATGTGCAGAACAGAATTCAACAGAACAGGCGGATTGTGGATAGGCCATGTCCAGTCTAAGCCCAGATTGGATTAAAGGAAGAGATGGGAAGATAGTGAGGCCAACTATTTAAGTAAGGTGTGGTTGAACAGAAGCACAGCAGAAGCAATGGCAACAGGAAACTAAAGGGAAGAAAGGGGGAGAAAGAAGAAAAAAGATAAGAAAAGCAGTTGCACAGGCCACATAGAGGAGAGAAGAAAGGGGTAAGGAGCACCAGCCTGCCCTACTCATTCCATTAGACTCTTTCATGTTCATTTTAATTAACATTTGGAACAAATGTTCCAGGATTCTATTCAACTACACTACAACCTTGTCTGAAAATCTTCAGCTGAACTTCAAGCCACAAGATGTTTCTCCCATGCCAAGAACAATATACATTTTCTCCATTTGTAAACACACAGCCACTAGAGACTCAGAATGCACAAGTTATTTATCAAATTCTTAAACAACATACTGTATGTAGATGGAATATCATTTCTACAAGAAAATAGAACATAATAAATAAGATGTGGTAAAGTAGATACTGGTCCATGAGTCAAGAGATCAGTCAGTTGGAAGGCATACAAAGAACATATGTTATACAATGTGGTAGATATGTGGAACATGGGCATATTTAGAATGACCCAAATGTCTTCCCTCTCTTTTCTGAATTGATTGCATTTCACATAAATTATCTGGCCAAGAATTTAATTTACAATTCTCTACTATGAATTCACCTCAGAATAATCTGGCAATCTATGGAAAGATATTTTAAAACGACATTGTTGTTCTACCTACAATATGCAGAGTGAATGTTTTTTTCTTTAAAAAATCACAAATGCAAGATGCCTTTTATGTAAGCTTAAACAAGTGAAACAAGAAGCCATGCTATTTATATATGCAATGGCACATATAATAGTAAATCTTTACCAAAAAGCAGAACAAAACAAAAGTCGATAGAGGTTCACTATTCAAAAAGAAGAGCTAGCAAAATGTATTTTGAGGGGGATAAGGGCTTACCATGGGACTTCAAAGCCAGTAGCTTGCTTCTTTCCAGATACAGTCATTTTGGTAACTTTTGGCACAATGTCAGAATCTGTTCTGATAGCTTGAGAATCTCTCACTTTTCCTAGCAGAATGAGAAAAAAATAAAAACATAACATTAGAGCAAACTAAGTATATATCTAGATTGGCCTGCAGAATAGGTCGACAACAGATAATACAGTACAAAATAGCTTCTTAAAAATTTAGAACAAGAAAAATATAAAAAATTAGAGTGGACGTATAACATTCTGAGTACATGCTTTCTAATTTGAGATCTGACAAAGATCTGCAGAATCCCAGGTCTTGTATGAAATTTGGTATGCAATGGCAAAATCAATTATCATGCTAATCTATCTCCACTATGACTTTTCTCTTTCTCTCCTTATTCTACAATCTTTTCTACCAGTTCCTTATACAGATTCTGCTTGGAGGATCTGATCCATCAACAGGAATTCAATATCAAAAATGTTGTCATTTTTTAAAAATACATATCATGAAATGTCCAGTTTTCCCAAGAAAAGTCCCCAGTTTTTTATTTTTAACTTAAAATTTGTTAATTTGAATATTAAAATTTGAAATATCCTTACAAAAGATCTCTCATCCTCAATTCCAAATTATATTTCAGATAATCACATTACCTTGCTTCTCCCTTTTTCAATATTGTTCAAAACAGAACATTTAGATCATATACACTCCTTTAAATCATATTAATATTGTATTAGCTTTTTTTGCAGACTTTTGGCTGTTTATTTCCTTTGTAATAAACTACATCTTATATGTCTATTATTGATCATGTTGAATTTATTCTGGTTTTGATTATAATTTTTGAAATGCAAATACCATGATAGATATTATTATAAGGGGAAGAACCATCTTGTTCAAGTCAATTGGAAATGGGCAATTTCTAGTGGGAATATACTGAAGTTAAATAGTTAGCTCAGAATGGGAATACAGTTCCGTACAACTTTCAGATTATTTCAGCCTATACATTTCTCCAGTTTAAAAAACAAATCCCTAAATTCTGAGGTTTGGGAAATAATGTTCAACATAAATGTTTATTTAACAAATTTGTGAAATTTATTCCAGGCACAGAAATGTGGCTCTCCTTAAGTCAATTTGTGTTTGCCATTACATCTATGTGGAGGGAAGCTTGCAGTGGGGTACCTCAAGGTTCTGTCTTGGACTCAGTGTTCTTCCACATCTTTACAAATGACCTAAATGAGAGGATTAAAGGGACATTCTTGCAGATGACCCAAGCCAGGGCGACTGATAACATTTTGGAAGATAGACTCGAGATTCATAAGGAACTTGACAGACTCTGGCATTAGACTCTGCGCAACAGGATGCAGTTCAGGGTGAGAAAAGTAGGGCCCTGCATACACACAGGAAAATTCAAATGCACAGGTACAACTATAGGCAGTACCTGGTTCAACCATAGCATCTGTGAAAGGGATTTAAGTGTCCTGCTGGACCATCACTCAAGTATGCAATGTGCTGCAGCTGGCAAAAAAGTCAGCACAGTGCTAGGCTGTATAGACAGAAGGATAGAATCAAGATCATGGGAAGCGATAGTACCACTTTATACTGCACTGGAAAGGTCACACTTGGAATACCATGTCCAGTTCTGGTCACCAAATATAGAAAAGATGCTGAGATCCTAGAAAGAGTGCAGAGAGCCTCCAAAATGATAAGGGGTCTGTAGGTTAAATCATATGATGAACACCTAAGGGAACCAGGTATCTTTAACTTAACACAGAGAAGGCTTTAGGGGTAACATGACAGCTGTCTTCCAGTACTTGAAGGGCTGTCCAGGGAAGAAGGGGTTAATTTATTCTCCACAGAACCTGGGGGCAGGACAAGAAGCAATGGGTAAAAGCTCCATTCAGCATGGGAATGAGGAATTTCCTGACAGTGAGGACAATTAGTCAATGGAATAGTTTGCCTCCATGAGTTGTGGGTGTTCCATCACTGGAGGTTTTCAAGAAAAGATTGGACAACTACGGTATATGTCTATAAGGACTCCTACCTTGAGCAGGCGGTTGGACTAGAAAACATCCAAGGTCCCTCCAAGTCCTATGATTCTAATTCTAAGAATGTTTTTAAAATATTATCGTCCATCCATATTGTTTCATTTTCCTATTTAACTTCTGTTGATGTACATTATACCATATTGCAGAGCTACAAAAGATTTAAGCATTCACAAGATGCATCAACAAGAGGGATCTTTCCCATCTATTTACCTCTACTCCCTTCTAAATTATGTTTGCTGACAGTGAACTAAGCTCAGAATCAATGTGTCTGACTAGAAAAGACTCAGTCAGCATTATACTAACCACTCAAAAATGTTCAGCTATTTGCAAATCATTTCTAAATAACTTTCCAAGCAAGAACAATGAGTTATTTAGAAAAAGGTTATTTCCTAAACAGAAAGGGGGTTTCCAAGTAAAAGCCCTATTTGCTTTCAATTACTATTTCTTTACAAAGCTCATATACTGTTCTATATTGTTTGTTTAAAATGAGCTGTTCAGTGTCCTAAACATTTACAACTGTATCCAGCCACTGACCTGGCAGCAATTAACAGCTAAAAAGACTAAAAGCCCTCTGGGACTGATAACAGACAAGAGGACATCTTTACATTTTATATGGGCTCTAAATATTGAGAATTTAAAATATTTTAAAATAATTTAAAATAGAATTGATCTTCCAATTTAGCATAAATGTCAAGAAAAACATCTTAACAGGAAATATTCCATGAAGCATGCCCAAGAATAATACAAATTATTCTAGAAATAATTACTTTAAATGTTTCCATTTTGTCGGTAAATGTACTAACTGGAAATAAAACACTTCTCAAAAGATATGAAAAAGCACTTACTACAAAACAGTTAGAAGAGATAACACTGTCCTGCTCACAGGAAAAAAAAGGGGAACAGGAATGGCCTAAAATGACATATTCATAGAATCGTAAGAGATAGAAGTCAACTAGTCTGATCAAATGTAAACCAATGTTAAAAGTATTTTGGATAGATGACTATTTAACATCTGTTTGAAGATCTCCAATGCAGTGAAAAATACCACTACTTGAGGCAAATTACTCAACTGGTTAATTGCTCTTAACATCAGGAAATTCAACATACAGTAGTATCTAATTGAATCTACTTCCCAGCAGTTTCAAGCTATTGGACTTTGTCATGTGCAGCGGCGCAACAGAAAACTAGTATCTCTATCCCCTATGTAATAACCCTTAGATATCTAAAGATTGGTATCATATCTCCGTCCCCACCCCCATCTTTTCTACAGAATAAACAAGTTCCTTTAATCAACCCTCATATTTCCAGTCCTCTCACCATCTTAATAGCCTTCCCTGAACTAATGTCAGTTTATCAATGTGGTGCCCAAATCTGGATACAGTATAATTCCAACTGGGACAAATACTCCTTGTGACTTATACACTATGCTCCTTTTAATATATCCCAAAGTAGTACTGCCTTTTTAACAATTGCATAATATGAAATGGTTCATATTTAACTTTTGTTCAAGAATAGCATTCAAATCCTTTTCATATGTAGTACTGCCAAATAAGTTTTTTCCTGCCCAATACCTGACTTAAATTTTGCTCAATACCTATGACGCCTACATTTCTCCATTAATTTTTATTCTACTTAGGACCATTTTAAAATCTTTTTTTTAGATCTGTTTAGATCTTTCTGAATATTTGTCTTCTCTTCTAAAATATCAACCACTTATCCTACTTGTGCGTCATCTGTCAAATTCAGAATCATCCCCTCAACCCTTTTATTAATTAATAAAATGTTGAAGAGCACAGGGTCCTCCATGGAATTCTATAGCATTCCATCGTTACTACTCTCTGTTAAAAAGGAGATAAAGCTAAGTGTGGCACAGTTTGTTTATGGAAAACTATGATGGTTTTTGTTAATTGATGCATTTTATTCAAGTATTCACACAAATAATTCAGTTAAATAATGTGTTCAGAAATTTGCTCAGTAAATATAAGGTAACAGCTCTATAATTTTCTGGGTCCCCTACTTTCTTTTTTGAAGAAAGGAACATGCTTTCCTCCAGTCTTGTGGAATCTTTCACAAGTTCTATTGTTGCGTATGAGCCACGGTGACACAGAGGCTAGAGTGCAGTACCGCAGGCTACTTCTGCTGACTGCTGGTTGCCTGCAATTTGGCAGTTCAAATCCCACCAGGCTCAGGCTGACTCAGCCTTCTATCCTTCCGAGGTGGGTAAAATGAGGACCCAGATTGCTGGGGGTAATATGCTGACTCTGTAAACTGCTTAGAGACAGCTGTAAAAGCACTATGAAGCAGTATACAGTATAAGTCTAAGTGCTATTGCTATTGCATACAGCTAAACTCAATCACTTTCTGATCTAGTTTTATGAGCTTTTTCTTCTTAAATGTATACTTTACTAATCAAATTAACATGTAATAAATAAAAAATCAAATAAAAATGGACAAGAAAGTAAACAACTAAATATTTATCAGCTGTTGATTAATATGAAGATTCCTAGGGAAAAGAAAACATTACAGGAATTTACAAAATGTCTTAAGAAGAATTAAAGTTTTGTACTATGTGAAACAGGTTCAGTTCAAGTTAACTTTAAGTATTTTTAAACGCAATTATTTGTGCACTAAATGTATTTGTTCTGTACACTTCCACAGTATACAGAGCTCCCCTTCCAAAAATAACCTCAAGTGTCTATGATGACCTCTTATACATCAAATTTTGCTAAATGACTGTAATGTCTTTAGCAATTACAGAAAATCTTCTGGAATAATATGTACCATAAATAAATATTAAAATAAATACTAAATACTGGGTAGATCTAATATTTCTCTAATAACTAAACACCTAAACCGAGAGCTTATATTATCCACGTTGATGTACTTCAGTAGAATTTCTGTTGAGCATCTGGTTCATTATGAGTATGTAAACTGAAAGTAGAAGATATAACGAACAGATACTTTTACTACAATTTATTCATGTTTCCAGAAATGACATATTATCCGGCACTAAAACTAACATTATGATACCAGAGGATGGTGCTATTGTTTTAAGTTTCATTATCTTACAAGTAAATTGTAAAGTTCTAACATAACAACTGCATAATATTTAGTACTTTGTAAAATTAGACTTTAGGTATTTGATAGTAAGCTTTAATAAATAAATACTACTTATACTATTATATTGCATGTGACTTGTCTACACATAGAAATGAATACTGTAGTTAAATGGTTTAGACAAGTAAAATTTACTCAGAATCACACACCTTAGAAGTATACAAATAGATAATCAATTGTACCTACTGAAATATAAAAAAGCAAAACTATTTAATAAAAGACCATCCAGAGGGGGCATGTATTACTGTAGCTGGGAATGAAGAATGAGTCAGGGGTTTGAAATGTTCAAATAAGAAAATACTTTCAGTAGTACCAAAACCTAGAAGGTAATACTTCTATTTTGGCAAATATATTATGGATATGAAACTTCATAATCCTTTCTTATACCAAAACATGACACAAGTGATAAACTTTTCTCAAGATCAATAAACACACACACACATATCTCAGAAGTACCTTTTAGACTAATCAACATTATGTAATGTGTACAGAAAAACAGTAAGTTGTAGTAATCCAGAAATTAAAGTTTTCCACCTTTAATTATAAAAGAAAAGAAAATCTAACTAAATGTAATTTAAATCAATTTTATTCAATATATCACTTCCTTTAGTATACCATTTCTGTCCTTGCTTCCAGTACAGCCATATGAGACCTGGTTGTCAAAATAACAATTACCATTGAGGGACAGAAAAGAGATCAAGGAGAAACTAATTTTTGATTGCCATGTATCAGTTGTCTGGATTTTTGCACCCCAGATCTGGTAGTCCTATTTTTGAGAATCTCAAAAAATTCCAGCCAGCCACAAATTTCTTCATCTTCTCCTTTCAGCCCATTCATTCTGTAATATTCATTTTGTAATCAAAAACTTATTCATTCTCTACAACCAAATCATTCCAATGTATTTCTATTATATTGACACTTATTTCATTAATTCAAACAATATTCATTCATTATTTATTTCTGGCTCTCTCTGTTGCTTTACTGCACAAATTACTAAAATAATTCATTTCCACTGCATTCATTTAGATTTTTCCTAACATACTCATCTCTCACTTCATAAAACAAAGTGGACG
>JANHFQ010009864.1:69281-86335 GCA_032468035.1 Aparallactus werneri | reverse complement strand
TCCCTCTAATCAAACGTCTCCAAACTTGGCAACTTTAAGACTTGTGGACTTCCAACTCCCAGAATTCTCCAGCCAGCTGGCTGGAGAATTCTGGGAGCTGAAGTCCACAGGTCTTAAAAGTTCCCAAGTTTAGGGATCCCTGCTCTAAGTGATCCATCCGTCACACACACCAAGCCCAAATAATTGATTTTAAAAAACCCATTTGAACCTTTAGCCCCTCAAAACGCCTGCCCTCGCCTTAATGTCTGCAAAATAGTATTACAAAGTCTAGAGAAAATGCAGGTGTCAAGAGGGGAAAAAACAGGAGTATGAAGTAAAACTTATATAACTTTGTAAATTAAGCCAATTTCCCCATCTACATTTTGTGTGATTGCAGGAACAAGCTAGATAAAGATGTATGTTTTGTATTGAATCTTTATCAATATAGTTTCTTTTTAAAGGCCATTTTCTCAATTATGTCTGATCTATAGATTCCTTCATATGATGATTGTATAGATTATCTCCTATATTGCCAGCAAGCAAGAAGCATTGTACTCAGTGGTGTGATTCAAAAATTTTCACTACCTACTATGTGGGCGTGGCTTAGTGGGCGTGGCTAGGTGGTTAGTTTTTTGAGGAGGAAATTTTTTAAATTTTTTAAAAATTAAAATAAATAAATAAAAAATTTGGACCCTCCCAATCGCCTGCACGCTATAGCTGCCTTTATTGCTCTCTTTGCAGCACATCTGATCAGTGGGGCAGCCTGCCTCAGCTGTTTTTCCGCCTAGGGGCTCCTGCAGGAAGTTTGTTTCTTTAGAAAACAAACTTCCTGCAGAAGCCCTATGTGGAAAAACAGCTCAGCTGTGCTGCAAATAGAGCGAATAAAAGTAGCTATAAAGTACAGGCCGGTGGGAGGGCCCAGCAGCAAAATAATAATTATAATTTTTTTTCCAAAAACCAACCAGCGCAATTAACCGGATCTCTGAACTACTTCAAATTACCATCACCAGTTTGCGGAAACCGGGTCGAACCGGCTGAATACCACCACTGATTGTACTTAATGCTTCTAGGACAATCAGAATTAGATGATAAGTGACACTGGCTTATGGACATTTCTATGAGTGCTGTATAAAGATCCACGTCCTGCTATTCAGATTCCTGTGGATTCAAAAAAAAGAGGAAGCATAATCAACTTCCTCTTTTTCTAATTAATGTACAAAGCACTTGTAGTGAACATATTTTTCACAATGTATTAGCATATCTTGACGTCTTTTAAAGATTACAAAAAAAAAATCCTACTGGAGACTGCCTGTTGTATGATCAAGCTATGCCAGAGTGAACCAAACACTTTGTTGTTAGTTGCAAAGTCGTGCTCGACCCATCGCAACCCCATGGACAATGTTCTTCCAGGCCTTCCTGTCCTCTACCATCCCCTGAAGTCCATTTAAACTTGCTCTGACTGCTTCAGTGACTCCATCCAACCAAACATTTAGGCAATCCATTTTTCTTATGAGAATCTGACAAAGCTAGAAGTAGGTCCTAAGTACAGTAATTAACTGCTAACAACAATTGTTCTGTCCCTGTAACTAGAAGTAATAGATAGGACTTGTTACCACCTTGCTGTTTATAGACTACCTTAACACTCTTCTAAAAGAATGTACCAAGTTTACCCAGTTTTACTAAGGCTTCTACAGGTAATTGAGAACCAAAATGGATGGGATGCAGGAGGCCTGTGAGAATAAATAACAGCTATTATAATATAGCTCCATTGACCTTAGAAGATTATGGAAGTGATTAATTCCATCCATCTTTAACCACTTTTAGCCTCACGAGGAACTTGGGAAGAATAACTTATTTTCGTAAAGGTTTACATAATATTTTTTCAGTGTGTTCATAAGGTTCTCATTCAATTCAAGCAATATTAATAGTGTTACGGATTCTTGTTGCTCATGTATTTCTCAGATGGATGCCTATTGATTTGGGATATCACATAGAACTTGAATGCAAGCAGCTATTTTTTTCATTTGTCTATTTTGTTGGTTTAATTCATTAGTCTGGAGGGTGGGAGGAGGCAATCCCTTTTACATTAAATATGCGCATTGGTTTCATGCAGCCAGGTTCCTTTTCGCATGGCAGATTTCCCTTTATATTTCACAAGCGAGGAGCCCTGATATATTAGACCAAAAAACCAGGAAGTTGCTCCATGTCCCCATTTGCACTTTATGTTAGGGATGCAATGCCTGGGATAGGAGAAGGCTAACATGAGTTGGCTTCAGAAGTGGCGGGAGATTTGCTTTGTATATAGCAATGTATTATTATATTTTGTGGCTAGTTAAAAAGAGATAGAGGGTTAACTAAAATGCAGAGTGAAATAAGCATCTTGAAGCTCCATAGGAAGCTCCTATAGAGTTCTGAAACTTTAAGTAAAACTCATAGTAATAAAATAATTGTTTCCTCCCACTCAACATAATCACATCTGAAAATCCTATTTATGCAATATATTTTTTTTTCTTTTGCCAATGTTCTTGTGCAGAACTGATAATGCTATCAAAAACCATTGGAATTCTACAATGCGTCGAAAGGTTGAACAAGAAGGTTATCTTCAAGAGTCTTTAAAAGTCAGCCACCCTTCAGGTTTTCCAAAGAACAATCATTTAATGGGTTTTACCCATACTCCACCTTCTGTGCATCTGGCAACAGACACTCAAGCTGCAGCGGCCAGTGACTATTCGTATTACCATATTTCTGAGACGCAAAATGTAAGCTAATGAAAACTGTTGGATTATAAGTTAGATTTCTCATCAACTGAAATAGTGCATGATGCAATTTGACAATAGTATCTTGTTTGGAAATGAGGTGTCTGTGATCCAAAGTACCATAGAGGTTTACATAGCTTTTGGTTGGATCAACATTACACCATTAGATACTCCTAGATTATACCAGGTGTCCAGGAAAAGTGCTAATTAGGATTTCTCAGTTAACTTGTAGATCTTTGTGTAAATGTATAACACTAAACACGGAGATTTTCTAAATAAATACACATAGGATTGCCCTCTGAAAGCAGGCCTTCATTGACTTTACTGAGAATAAAGCCTGCTTAAAATGGAACTCACTTTTGCCCGAACTTCTGTAGGATCGCTTTCTAAATTGCTTCTTCTTGCAAACAGCTCTTGTCAGTAAACATGCTCAGATAGCTCAATATTTTTGACTCTAGATCACAGTGGAGTAAATGCAGAGAGGCACCTATTATCTTCTTTTGATGATACTGTAAATATTTTAATTTTTTAACTTTAATAATAATGCAAAGAAAAAACTTATGCATCCTTTGGATCTAAATATATACCTTTCTCTTAATCTACACATCTGCTAGTCTATAAACTGGCTAGAGAACAAGTTATTTATTTATTTATTTGTCAATCATATTTAAGGTATCGGGTATAGGTATAGACATAAACACGAACAAAAAAGTATATATAGGTAAATTAGTTCATAATCATTACTAATTGTATAAAGTAGATCTAAGAAAATCTCCAAAAATCCAGCAAGGCTCTTTTAAAAATGTAATTGGTTATTATGCATGGAATAATTTGAAAGTATAGAAAAAACTATTCAAAATTTGCCAGGACTCAAAAAATGTCTACTTATAAGTATATTTTCTTTGGGTTTTTAATTTTAACTTTCATAACATTTGAGGTAAAATGAAATGTTGAGGTGGAATATACTTGGATAGCAAAACTTTATTTCAGGACTTGGTGACATCACAAGGTTGTGCATTTTTATATAAGGTAACAAAATAGGTAATTTTGTTCTGTTCTTCATATCTGAGCTATAATATAGAACATGATATTCTAGATTCACTGCCATAATGGTTTATCCATATTTTTCTGTTAATGTTTATGACGCATTAAGATTTATTATAAACCAGCAATTAATTCTAAAAGGTAAGAACAGAATTCTTTAATTTTCTGCTGGATATGATAAAAAAATATCTCATTCTAGGAAGGCCCTAATGGTAGTGGTTGTGATGCCACCAATTTGTTAGGGTTGTTTTCGTTACTAATTACCTGGCAACTTGAGAAGTTCCTTGTAAATTTTTATTGAAATTATTAACTTCAAAAGAACACACAGTTGCATTTTAAGAAAATAGAATGATTAATGTGAAGGCTTTTGTTGTTTCTTTAAACCAGTTATGTAATTGGGAAGTATTTTAGCATGACAAATAATTTACATTTTTTAAAATTTGGTTTTGTTTTGCTCATTTTTTTGGTGTAGGTCTCTCCTCAGATCCCATATCCAGTAGCACTTCATGTAAATATTGTTAATGTACCCCAGCCAGCTGCTGCAGCTATTCAGGTAGATGATTTTAAAGATAATTTGAAGAGTCAATTTGATGTAGATCTGATGTGCAAATTAGATGCAAATACTTTATTTTGCAGTCAAGCAAAAGCAATGCTCTTTCATGTTTTATGACAAATGTTAAAGAAATAATTTTGTAGATAAAATGCTGTGGCTAGCTCTAGTCTAGTGCTAGCAAATTTGATTCCAGTGTGGAATTCTGGGTGTTGAAGTCTACATATCTTCAGGTTTACAAGATAGGGAAGCACTATTTTAGAAGAAACTGGCTGAGCAACGTATACTCAGATTTGGTAAAGAAAAACTGCAAAAGCAGAAGGGGGAAACATATTCCAGGAAAGGAGGCATACTTGGTTAAATTTAACCTCTAATTTGCTGAACCCAGTTATCAGGGAAACTGGTGTTATATTTGCATTCTAAAAAGGAGATCAGAGAGGATGCAATGTTGAAATGAGAAGTTCAAAATCAGTCCAGAATGATATCTTTAGTCTCATGTTCTCAACATGAATCTCTGTAAAAGTTTACTGGAGACATTCTTCAGTCGGTAAAAGTCTCTTAGGCCTATCTACAACATGGCAGGGGCCATTCTTATCATGATGACTGCAGCATCTGGCTGAGCCCTTACTTTCTCTTTTCCCTTAACTCTTAATTTCAGAGACACTATAATGATGAAGACCCTGAGAAAGAAAAACGAATAAAGGAATTAGAGTTGCTACTAATGTCGACTGAGAATGAACTGAAAGGGCAGCAGGGATTACCAGTAAGAATGTCACCATGTACTTGGATGGAGGGATAGCAGCTTTACCCCAGTGCTTCTCTTCTCTCTTCCTCTTCCTTCATTTCTTCTCTTTTTATGATACTAATTGGGACTCTATATTTCCATTGACTGGGACAAAATATTATAGACTTCTTCCCTGATTTATGCTGAGAAGAAATATGAGATATGAAGAACTTACATTACTTTGCATAATGGAAATGTAGTGTCTAACTTTTGCATTTTGTTTCTCCATGGTGGATTTCTTCAGCTAAATGTTACTTTGTCCTGTGATTCTGAAACTTCCATAGAATGTTTAATTTAATGGTCACCCTTTTCACCCAATGTGTCATTTCATACTTCCAAAATAATGCAAAATGAAAAGCCATTTGAATATTGCAGTTCTCCAATAAACAAGTACGTGCAAAAGTGAATAAAACACTCAGAAATATTTTCAGTATTTGACATTACCTAGAGAAATGGGTTATTGCTTGTTTGCAAAAAAACATGCTAGGCAAAATTGCATGCGAAATGTATTTATGGGAACAAATATACACAAGAAAGATCTATATATTTTTTTGCAGTTAAAAAAAACACACACAGTGAACCCAGTGTAGAAATAGGATGAATTGAACTTAGGGGCAGAAAAATGAAAACTTGAGAGGAATCCAAATGGACAATTGTGATGACTCTTCCTTTAAATATTAAATATTTTACACATATTAAAGCCATTTTGATGTAATGGTGAAGGTACTGTCCTAAAAACCAGAAGTCTAAGTTTTAGGCTTTCCTTAAGTATGAAAGCCATATGAGTGGCTTGGGGCAGTCAACTCTCTCTTAGTCTAACCCACCTTGCAGTGTTATTTTGAGGACAATAGCAGGTAAGAATATTAAAGGAGCAATAATAGCCGCCCGGAGTCTTCCGGGGTGGGCGGCATACAAATATAATAAATAAATAAATAAGTAATGAGCTAAATTAGATTGCAGTACTGCAGACTACTTCTACTGACTGCCAGCTACCTGCAATTTGGCAGTTCAAACCCCACCAGGTTCAAGGCTGACTCAGCCTTCCATCCTTCCGAGGTGGGTAAAATGAGGACCTTTTGGGGACAATATGCTGACTCTGTAAACCGCTTAGAGAGGGCTGCAAAGTACCATAAAGCGGTATATAAGTGCTATTGCTAATAGTAATAGGCACCTTGGGTGCAATTCCAGAATAACTGGAGCACGACTTGAACATCATTGACATTGAGAAAATCACAGCTGGTCAATTGGAAAAGGTAGCTTTACTTGAACAGCTCACATCCTGCGACGATTCCTTTAACACCATCAAACAGCACTTGCCTAACTTAAGTCCTTGGGAAGGACCCAGTAAATGGATACAAATGCCAAATCCAGTCTAAACATCTGGCTTATTGTGCAACCAACCATCATAATAATAATACAAGACATATGTAGCTCTTCCCTCCACCCAAACCCCAGTTGCTCTCTTCTCACCAGCAAGTGAGCAACAGGAAAGAAGCAGGTAAAGAGTGAAGCCTCCCTCTGTCCACACCCTTGCTTACCTGCTGCTTTTCAGAATGCCACAAGCATCATTTGCCTGGGCCACTTTTGGCATACCTATTGCATCGTGGACATGTTGCATCTAGTTTACGGTAATTGGCTTGGGAGACTACAGTTCCAAGTGGTTTGGGAATCACAGTCCAAGTCATTTCATGATCCTTTTCATGTTTTCTTTAAGGAAAGTTAGATTCCATAATTGCATGCATCAAACCAGAGCTGGCTATTACTTTAATAAATAAATTTGTCTTCCCTCCCTGTTTCTTTTAAAAAGAAACAAAAAACTACAAACCAACTTATGAAATGTATTAATGCAGGTATTGCAGAAAAAACCCAAGTGGTAGCCAGCAGAAACTTCTGTGTATAATTGAATTCTATTAATGTTTAATTTCTAGTTAATATGACAAAGCAACTGTGTGCATGCCATGTTAGTTCGGCCACTTCTAATTTTTTATCTTACGTTTTGCAATTTCTTGTCTTGCATGATTATACTACAAAGAGACTTCTATTAATTTACTTTTCTGCTTTCTTAACCACATTGATTTTACAGCCTTTTCATCGCATTGGTGTAAACTGTAGTGCTAAACAGGGATAGGAAAAAGTCCCCCAAAAGTCAATGCTGGTTCTAATCTTGATCCATAAAAAAGACCAGTTCAGGTGACTTCAGATGGGATATGGAGCAGACCTAAAAGATTTAACTTCTAAATCCTTTAGGTACTGACAAGCGTGAGCTTGTATTAGAGCAAATCTGCCATTTCCTTGCTTCTCACCAGAAAAATGAACTCAGCTACTTTGGTGAAACAACGCCATGATTGTGTGGCTTAAAATTATACTTACTTGCCCAGGATGCAGAATTGTTGCCCAAAATGAGGTAATGCCAAAATGAGAGCTATAAATCTTCTATCCTTCTAAAACTCGCTCTTGCTGCACTGATGAAAGGAAACATCTTGACAACTGTTTCATAGGCATTAAGTGCTTAAATGATGCAACCACTTTTATCTTTTCCTTCAACAGCCATCTGACACATTGTGCAATTTCATTACTAAGTTCCTTCTGCCTTTCTCTTTCTTTCTCCACTTTCCCTTCTCATCCCGGCTTCCCCCTCTTTTTAGACTCAGAATCACGCTTCAGATTATCCGGGATGGCACAGCACCACAATCGCAGACAATACCAGAACCAGCGGTAATGGTGCAGCCATTTCCTCTTTGGGGGAGCATCACTGCACTGCATCCCCACCAATGGACCATGGCTGCTTGCCTGAAGAAAGTGCATCCCCTGCAAGGTGCATGATTGTTCACCAGAGTAACTTCCTGGATAATGTTAAGAATCTCTTAGAATTTGCAGAAACGCTTCAGCTAATAGATTCTGTAAGTAGAATGCTCTTCTAAAATGCGATTGTTAGGGGAACCTGCCTGCTATGTCTACAACAGTGTGCTTTGTTATATATATGTTCATTCTTTACTAAATGTTCATGCCACCAGCATAAAAGGCTAAATACAAGTAGTCCTCTACTCATGACCACAATTGAGCCCAACATTTCTGTTGCCAAGTGACAAATTTGTTAAATGAGTTTTGCCCCATTTTACGACTTTCCTTACCATATTTGTTAGGGTGAATCTGGCTTCCCCATTGACTTTGCTTGTCAGAAGGTCACAAAGGTGATCACATGAGACACAGCAATGGTCGTAAGTATGAACCAGTTGCCAAGCATCTGAATTTTGATCATATGATCATGGAGATACTGCAGAGGTTGTAACTGAAAAACGGTCATAAATCACTTTTCAGCGCCATTGTAACTTTGATCACTAAATGAACTGTTATAAGTAAAGGACTACCTGTAACAATTTTCACCGTTGTTATATGGCTAGTGAAATGTTTGTTTCATAAGTTCCTTAAAGTTCAGTCATTTATATGGCTACTTGGAATTAAGTCTTGTTAAGTCTTATTAAGTTAATACAAGTATTTCTGAGTAAGAGCAGGTTACCTAGTTTGGGGTTTGCCTAGTTTGGGGAACGTAATATTGATTAAATTCATATAAATGTAGAATGCATGTATTCTGGAAATTGCTCAATATGAATGTTCAGATGAAACAGTTATTCACTGAATAACCACCCAGAGTCACCTTGTAGGGAAGAAGGGTGGCATAAAAATTTAATAAAATAAACAAACTTTATAAATAATATGATTTGCCCAATTATAGCAAAAACATTACGTAAGCTGTAAAAGTAATACCATGTTACATCTTCTATTTCAGTAATATATTAGACTTTTGGATCCCAGCTTTTTTATAGTGCTGATGGTTTTCTTTTATCATAATTTCAATAAAAACATTGTGTTTTTAAAGATTCTAACTAAAGAGTAAGAAGCACTGTAATTTGAGACAAGTTTTAATAAACTAAAAATACATGAAATTTATAACATAAATACTGATTGATACACAATTTTCCATTTAAGGATGTTGCTATTGTATAAGTTTAGTCAGTAAAATATATTTCTGTAACAGGATTTTTTATAATTGAATGAACAGCCAGTTTGAGATAAAGCTTGTTCTTTTTTGGAATATATCATTAGGATGATTTGTATCTTAATTTTTACATTTTGGTCAAACTCAGTTAAAAGAAACTGATCTTTCTCCTTTGGTTAATGCTCTTATGTTAGTAATTCAGTTGAGCTTCTTAAAATAGGTGGGAGGAATATGCACTCTCTCATAGACTCCTGGCTTCCCCCATTGTTTCCAGGATCTGTCGTCATGGGGTGATCTCAGCAGTTTTGAATTCTCAGAAACATCAAATGCTTCACCTACCCAGGTTCCCTCAGACAGAACCCCACAGCTTCAGAAAACAGACAGCAGTGTGTGTAGGCCTGAAGGACAGCCTCTTGCAGACTTGAGCAAAGCCATGTTGAGTCAGGATTCCTTTGCCTTATCAAAATCCTTGACTGGCTCCAAATGTGTCCCAGCTCCATTGGTCATTCTGCGTGCAAAGAGAAGCCATCCCATGAACCATTTAGCCAATGGTCATAATAAGTCCTTCATTCTTGCTGAAGTCAGCAGTTCAACTTCTAAGCATTCCCCTGTCAAAAGCCTGCCTTTCTCTCCTTCCCAGGTAGAGCAATTCTGTTTAAATGTTACTAATTCTCTAAGTCAGCAAAGTGTTAACAACACGGAGTAATTAATCTTTGGGACAAATGACTAATCCCTGCTGTGCTTGTTAATTGCATTCTGATTTTGAATCTACCCAATGTTGAGTTTAAAGAGCAAACAATCTAACATACCTGTATACTTAATTCTTGATGATTTGGGGAGAATTTGTTGTCTGTTTGCTTTACTCTGGCTTGTAAATTCCTTCATCTGTCCAAAATTAGCATTCCTGTTTCCCATAATCATTTTTTATTTCATCCAATTTGCAGGGTGTTTCATACAATCCCAGAATTTGGGCTAAACAATAACTTCCGAATCACCTACTAACAAGTTCATTTTTAAAAAAGAAAATCACATTAATCTAATAATGAAAATAAATTTGGAGGGTATTGGAGGAACTGTGCAATGTGACTTACAAATCAGTTGAATGGATATACTTAAATTGTCTTGGTCATATAAAAGATTTAAACATAAATTTGTTTGCTTAAATAAACTACTGGACTTTTTCTTGGAACAATCTAAAATGAGTTAATGAATTCATCTATACTAGCACTGCAGTTCTGTTTTTTTTAATTGTAAGTCTTTTGCAAACAAAATCAAATACTTACATTTTTAAAACTCTGTGCATCCTTTACTATCCATGCTGTTAAAGCAAAGTAATGTTTTAAGAAAGAAAATAGGAATTCATATTTTCTTATTTGTTTCTATTTTTAAAAAAATTCCTATGTTTGTTCTACTTTAGCTGGAGGATTCAGCAATCTTCAGAAAGCAAAATTGTTCTTCCCTAATAGCTAAAATTCCACTGAAACAGGTAGTTATTCTTTAAATATCATCTTGGAACAAATCTAAAGAAATAGATTTGAATAAACTTAAGCAATAGAAATGTAAAACTTTGGAAATACGGTAATCAAAATGCCTTAACAGCATGCACACTCTTACATGAAATTAGTACTGATGCACAAAGTTACACTACCTTTTCTTCACTTCTCTCGGTTTTACTTGATTACACTATTTCAAAAGCTTAAAAACCACTAATTTCATATAAATATACCTTTGCAGTTCTTCAGCACTTCTTCTATCCAAGAAAGTCTGGATCTGGACAATCCTATTTTAAGTTCCACTCCACTGTGTACTCACAAAGTTGCTGTTACAACACCTCTTCAAAAAGACCAAGCATTTAAGGGCCAGAAAGAAAATAATTCGTAAGTCTTCTTAAATTATACTTTTGGCAGCAGTTTCACTCTCAGTGAGAATGTTGCAGATATTTTATATGTGTCGGAATTGCTGTGCAAATTATTTTCTCCTTTGTCTCAGTGAAGGATAGCTTGGTGCTTAAAGCACTCAAGTGATGTTGCCTCTTTCAATATGATTAAGGTGGTAAGATACATAGAGTTTTGTCGTGGGTTTGAGAGTTATGTCGTCATATTATCCCTTTACAGCAGAATCTGTTTTATAAACTGTTTGTAAAATATATAATACAGATAGTCCTCAACTTATGACCACAGTGGAGTCCAAAATTTAGGTTGCTAAGTGAGAAATTTGTTAAGTGAGGTTTGTCCCATTTTATGACTTTTCTTGCAACATTTGTTAAGTGAATCATTGCAGTTCTTAAATTAGTAACATGGTTGCTAAGTGACTCTGGCTTCCCCATTGACTTTACTTGTCAGAAGGTTGCCAAGGGGGATCACATGACTTTGGGACACAACAATGGTCGTAAGTATGAATCAGTTGCCAAGCATCTGAATTTTGATCATATGATCATGGAGATGCTGCAGTGGTTCTAAGTTGTGAGAAACGGTAATAAGTCACTTTTTTCAATGCTGTTATAACTTCAAATGGTCACTAAATGAACTGTTGTAAATTGAGGACTACCTCATATAGGTTCATTCTGTATATACTTCATATAGGTATATACCTCATATACTGTAGGTTCATTCTGTATTCACAATAAGTACTTTATTTACACCAGGCAATTTAATTTATTTAAACAATCGATGTTGAAATTTAAAAAAAAACAGGTCGGCCTTGTTTCACAGTGGCAATTGAGACCAGCAACTCTG
This sequence comes from Aparallactus werneri, assembly GCA_032468035.1. NCBI lineage: Eukaryota > Metazoa > Chordata > Lepidosauria > Squamata > Lamprophiidae > Aparallactus > Aparallactus werneri. The sequence goes on along the minus strand of JANHFQ010009864.1, from coordinate 74,490 downwards.
TTGCTAAGCGATGCAGATATAAAGTGCAGCGTCATGTGACTTATGTGCTGACTTATGAGGACAATTGCCACATAGTCCCTGTGCTCCATTAGTCTTACAATCGCCATTTGCTATATTGACTTTGCTTGTCAGAAAGCAGCAATGAAGGCTGCAAATAAATGGTGATCTCATAACAGTGATGCTGTGACTGTTGCAATTGTGAGCCCATTGATGAGTGGCCAGATTGCGATTATCTGACCTCGGGGATGCTGCGACTGCCACAACTATGAAGAAAGGTGAGCAGTCCCCTTCTTCAGTAGCATCATAACTTCAAACTGTTGCTTAATGAGGATTGCATGTACAGTGCTAAACAAATTTAGTATTGTGTATCGATCTTCTAAGTTTTTGAATAATTGTGTGCAAATAAATTAAACAAAACAAATAAATAATTACTCTTAGCTTGCCTGTACAACAAGCCAATATGAATATTTCTATAATATAAATGGGAGAGTAAAACTGGGAATTTGCAGCCGTAACACATTCTAATTCTTGCAATACTCTAGTTGTATTCTGAGCAAAATGTTTCAACTAATGTCTTGAAACTTGTTTTTCTGTCTCTTCTCCCTCCCCTAACTTTTTATTTCTTTCACTTTGTTAAGTTTCAGAACTCCAGCTATCAAAAGATCAATATTAGAGAGTTCTCCTAGAACACCAACTCCATTTAAAAATGCAATTGCAGCTCAAGAATTAAAATACGGACCCCTAAAAATGCTGGTAAGAAAAAAAGGCACTAATTTAATGATCAACCAAACATTTGTTACAGCCATATGGCCAGAAGTCAGAGAAAAAAAATAAAAAAATAAAATAAAAGTGAAAATATATAAAGATAAAAAGAAATGACATTAATATAAAATAAATAATATAAATAGAACAATCAGTACTCGGACCACACATTTTCTGAATAGTTTTTATCCCGGAGCTATAATTGCACTTAATAATGAACTTGAGGACCATCATTAGTGGGCTGTTGGATAAGTATTACTTGGTCTGTTGCACAGATGTTTGTGCTTTTAGGGGGGGAATTTGGTTAGGGTGTTTGGAGATTGTTATGTGTGTGGGTTTGGGTCCAGTTTTGGGGTGCCTGTTAATTTCATTGTATGTGTATACTGTATATACTACAATGACAATAAATTCATAAATACATAAATAAATGTTCAGACCTAGGGAAAGGCAGATAGGGTTCATTGTGGTGAACTCAGGACTCAAATGGCTTATAGAAGAACTGATGAACAAAAGTCGTGCTGTCTTACCCAGAAATTTCTTCAGGATAGGATTTATTTAAGTCATTGGGGATTCTTTGTAGAAACAGCAATGAAAAGCCTACACACTGATGAAAGGAAATATTTTGGTAGTACCCGAACAGAAAGGCATGTCTGCATCTAGCCTGTCAGAATTTCAGAACTGATAAAAAAAAGACATAGGAAGCTAGTGGGTGATTTAATGAGGTTTCTTTGGAAGCTCTGGTAGGGCATAATCATTAGGAATGGAGGGACATGACTGCACTTGGCTATAACAAGCCAAGAACTGCGTGCTGAAAGTTAGTAGGATCAAATTGGATTCATTTTTATTTGCGTCTATAGTGACTGAAATACAGATAATACCTCTTTTTTTCCTGAGGTCACATTAAACCTTTGTAGTAATTTTGGGAAGCAATCCAGGAACCCAACACCAAACTACATAAACCTCTGGGTTTTATCTCTATTATAAGGCATTTTCTACTGTTCAGGTGCATTTCCCTCTCTTCCTTTTAGCCTCAAACACCAACTCACCTGGTAGATGACCTGCAAGATGTCATCAAACAGGAGTCTGATGAATCTGGTATTGTATCCAGCCTGTGTGAAAATGGTTCCCCTTTGCTGAAGAAAATCAAACAAGAGGCAAGTTAAACCATATTTACTTAAGGTTACATTAAGCTCCGTTCAGTTTGCCAAATGCTTCTAAATCACTTTAGGCACTGTCTCAGGAAATCAACTTTGGCAGGTTACTTTCAGAAAAGAACTTGCTATTCCAATTTACATTTCTGAGAAATTAATCAGAATATTCAGAAATGGTTCTAAACTTTGGTTAATTGAAATTAACACATGAAGTTACGAATAGGAAGTCCAATAAGATTTAATAGCCCTATAAAGCTAGTATAGTACTGCTATTTCTGACTTCCAATTTCATGAAATTTCACTAGGCAGATAGTGAAGAATACTTCACTAGGGCTTATTTTACTCTATCAAGATTAGATTGTTTTGGATATCAGTAGTAGAGTAATAATTTGCATTTAACAAAACATGTCCAGGCTTATAATCCCGTCAGTGAAAAGGCATCTTTCAACATAGTGTGCAATCTTTAGTAGAAAAGAAATGACTTTGAAATCTGGCTAAATTCATGTTATATCAATCAAATAAGAGCAAGTTTAAATCTGTTTAAAGGGAACAGATCCTGAGTGCTGGAGTTCATTGTTAGAGGTGTGCATGACACAGGAAATCCATTTATTTCAACCTTGGAACAAATCTCAGAAGGATTTGAATTAGCTTGTTGAATTGGCTTGTTCCTTTGGAGTAATTGAGCACTTGAATGTTCTATGTTCCTTCGGAACAAAACTCAAAAATGTTTTAATTATTCCGGATCTAGTAACTTACTATCAGCTGTTAGTTCCTTACTTTTCACTTTAGGGCAAGAAGAGTAAGCAGGTTGGTAGTCATGCTGACTGATGTTTATATCCTAACTGCTAAAAAATTTTAATTGAAAATATTAACATAAAATGCTTAGAGACAATAGGAATGCAGTTCATCAACTAAGAAATCTATTTTGATTAGCATCTGTTATGACCCACCCATTTTTTCTCATTCAGCAGAAAGAAACCTTTTCAGTTTCTTAAAACAAACCTTATGGGTCACTCAGCCAACAGATTGCAGGGCAAAAAAAGTAGCTAGATTATTTAATATTATTTTTAATTAGTACGTTTCCTTGAGAGACTTTCCTAAGGTTTTGACCTTTTTATTTTTTTGACTTTTCTATGTAAATCTTTCTTTCTTTTGTGGTTAGCTAGCCAAGAACAAACTCTTTGTTTGTTTATTTATTAATTCAATTTGTATGCCACCCGCTCCCAGGGGACTCTAGGCGGCTCACAACAAAAAGTTGTAAAAGCAACTATATCTTTTCCTGATGTTTTTGCTTTCATAGATGGGTGTCTAGTGGACTGCCAGGGGGAAAGAAAGGCTGCTAGTGCTTTTGAATTGCATGAATAATACCACAGTAACATTAAAACAAGTTCTAAAAGCGTTCATATGCATGGGAAATTTGAGCAAGCCAGTATTGCACCAGTAGTATTTACATTTAAATAGCTTCTGTAGCATTAATAATACCTCTGTGAAGCAAAGCAGTGCACACAAATATGCACTTTTGCATTATCTACACCAATGGGACCCACCAGTAAATTCAGATGAACTGAAACGTCACCTTTTTGAAAAGCAATAATTTACCAGGCAGCTCCAATGGTCTTCTACCTGTGTTCCATCGTTTCTTTTCAACACTTCATTTCTGTATTATCCCACAAAGGCTAAAGCAATAGCACCAAGGACATAATGGGCTCCTGCTGCTCTGATGGTTAAGGTGGAAAAGATTTGAAGAAATCAGCCTAATCATAATTCATCAAACAGTCCAGTCCAAACACTCTAAATGCTTTCATGTTAGAACAAAACAGTGTTTTCTTTCACACTCGGAAAACATCAAAAACAGCTGTTTCAAACTCGAAAAACTTATCTCTGTTGTATGGATCAGGACAGTTCATGCTGACATTATATGCTGACTGAATTAAGTTTGGTGCCAAAGCTTATGTCAAAACGCTATTAAGCAAGACAGAATGTGTCAATCAACTCTTATTTTAATATGGTTTTGTTCCTGCCTGCAGGTGGATTCTCCAGCAGGGAAAGCAGAAAACTTCCTTTGCTCAAATAGTTGGGAAGGGGAAGGGCTAAACGCTCAGCTCTTCCCATATGCATCAGCAGCAGAAGACGTGCCTGTATGTACACCTCAACATCTTGGGCTATGGTGTTTTTGTTGTGGTTTTTGTTTGTGCAACCTTGATTGGTCCGAGGCCAAAAGAAGAAAAGAATACCCCATATCTGGGCACTCCTCCTAAAAAAAAAAATCCTTTTTCCCTACTAGTTTACTTGTAGTTGTTACCCTTCTCAGTAGCTACTTCAGGATAATTTTCTTCTTGCTTAACTGCCAGATTTTGGTCCTGCATTATTTAGTAGCCACATTGTTAATGTGACTTGATTTGATTGTATAACATCAGCGTAATGTCAGTTCAAATTTCATTTGAAGTTCTTTAAAAAGTTCTTTCAGATAAATATTGTGACAATTTAGAGGACTGTGCAGATCGTCCTTGGATTATGACCACTTGTTCAGTGACTGTTCAGAGTTACAACAGCACTGGACAAGGGGGACTTGTGACCCAGTCTGCAAAGTTGCAGCCATCACAGTATTTCCCATAGTCATAGTGACAACACTTCGAGCACTTGGCATCCAGTTCACATGGATCACCATTTGTGATCTTCCCTGCTAGCTTCCTACAAGCTAAGTCAGTGGATCAGCCAGCGGGAGATTGCAAGTGGTCACTTTATCACCCATCTCTTCATCTTCTATAGCATCCATCCATGCTTTATAGTACGTGGTAAGCTTTTGTCAACCATCTGGCTTACCTGGAACTCCCATCTCTTCCCTTTATGGTCATGTGAATTTGTTCTTTGACGACCTGTGCAGTTGTGAGATTATGACTACCAGAATTCCAATCGCTAAGCAATGCAATCATTTTGATACCATGGTTTAGATTGCATTTCTTAATGCTGTGAATTCTGGTCCCAGGTGCCATCATAACTCAAGAACTACCTGTCCCTTACAAAAAATGTCTTTTAAAGTTCTTCTAATTTTACTTCTATCTGCTTTATTTTTTCAGAGGATTCCAATATTTGAGTGCTCCAGATTTCCAAATATTCTTTAAGTACAATGTGATAGCATGGAAAGGAGGGTGGAGAGAGATAACCAAATAGTCCTATTACGGTATAAATAATCCATGCAATATTATATATAATTCTTACACTGTTAATGTTTTATTGTGTGTCTTTTGTTCCAGAATCTGCTGACCAGTTCACATTTAAAGATGCCTACATCAGAA
>JANHFQ010009861.1:9523-21843 GCA_032468035.1 Aparallactus werneri | reverse complement strand
AAAGGCCTCAATTCTTTGGCGCTCAGCCTTTCTTATGGTCCAACTTTCACAGCCATACATTGCAACGGGGAAAACCAAACTTCCCAGGTTATCTACTTTAATTTCCATTTCACCATGAAACACTTGCAGCCTGAAGCAAAAACACTTCCAAAAACTTTTCAGATGAATTAATTTGCCTTTTACAATGGTTGGATTATGACTGTGACTTCAGACCCATGGAGGAAACAAGTTTGCTGTTTGGCTGAAAATAAATGTCAAAATAATTTTAGCAATATGTTCTTTCAAAACCAGCCCTATTTCAAATGATGCCAGGGTTTCTTGAGCTGAATAGCTTATAAACATCCATCCAGAATAACAGGGGCAGTAAGGATTCACTATTACTGGGTTTTGTTTCACATGCTGTTTGTAGGGTGGATGATATTTGACTTGCAGTAACAGAATAGAAAGAGGGAATATACAGTCAAGAGCCAGTTTGATGCAGTTCCCAAGGCATCAACTCAGAAACCAGAAACTTTGAGTTTTAGTCCTGCCTTTGGCACAAAGTTAGCTGGGTGACCTTGAGCCAGTCACCTTCCCTCAGCCCTAGGAAGGAGACAATGGCAAACCAGTTCTGAAAAACCTTACCAAAAAAACTGACAGGGACTTGTTCACACAGTCTCCAAGAACAAAAGTAGAATAAAAAAACAGAGAGAGGTAATATATTGTACCACTTCTGTACTGGGTAATAACTAGGAAACCTGAGATAAGAAAACTGGATTCAGATTCTGGTCAACCAGGATTCTTATTTGAATAAATCCTCCTTTAGACTTAAAACTCAAATAGAATTGCAGATTTGTGATTAATGTATGGGGAGGGGAGACAATGCCTCAGTGGTTAAAGATTCTATGTTTGTTAGCTGAAAAGCCCATGTTCGAGATCCAAACACCATGCAACTGGGTAAGCTCCTGTTACTTCCCCCAGCCCTTGCCCATTTAGTAGTTTGAAAGCATGCAAACGCAGGTAGATAAATAGGCACCGGTAACAGTGTTCTGTGCACCTTGGCATATAGTCATGCTGGTTACATGACCACAGACAAAATCTTCACACAACACTGCGTCCCTCGGCTAAGAAATGGAGATAAGCATTGCCCTCTGGAGTCAAAGATGACTGGACTGGGGAAACTTTAACCTTTATCTTTAGTGTACCTAGAAATGTATTCTTAATACCTTCAATACCTTATTTTAATAAATTACTTTAGAGAGAAATGCATGTCTATAGTTAGGGAAATCCTATGTATATCTAGTTGAACACAAACAGAATGTTTGATGCCGGTGGTTAAACAGGAAAATGCCTCCTTCAGAATTTGTCACTCAACCTAGATGGGCTGGCATTTATATGGAAGGGTTGGTATGCATAATCCTACAGACCTTGTGGGAGCAATTTGATTACTAGAATTAAAATAATTTTAAAATGCCATGAAACTCTGGCTCCCATAAAATAAACATCAGACATTTTCAGTGAAATGATGAGTTGGGAAAGAAATTGATACAAAATATACAGTTCTCTTTAAATTTCATATTCTCACTATCCTAGCTGCCTGCTTGTATTGGAAGAATGTGGTATTCATTTGCCAAAGAGAGGTCCATGTCTGATGCTACTGGATCAGTTATCATACTAGATGATGTGAATTTTTTCACAAAGAGAAATTGATGTCATGGAATACAAATACCAGTAATTTTTATTTTTACTGAATTTTTACTGAAACAAGAAAACACTCAAGGGCTAAATCTGTCTGCTGTAATCTTGGCACCCAAAATACAGTACAGACACTGGTGGAATAGCATTACATATATATATGTTACAACCCCTGGTGGCCAATATGGAAGGAAGCAATTGCTTTCTTTTTCTGTCATCGGCTCATCACAAGAGACCATCCGACAGAAAACTATGCTTTTACTATTGTCTTTACAGGATATGTTCTTTTTGTGCTGAGAACTAAATAAATTAGGGAGACTAGTGTAGATCTATTTCAAGCTTATTAGCTCTCATCAGCTAGCCTTACCCTTAAGGGGAATTGAATCTGGGACCTTTGGTATATGAGGCAAGCCATTAAGCCTTGCAGCCACCAGGTTCCGAACAAGGTTGCAAAGGCTTGCAGGATGGCTGTTGAATTTGAGGAAAGCTCTCTGCCTTGATTGGGACAAAAAATTATATTATTTGGGCTGCAAAAATGGAATACTTCCTGAAGGCTAAGGAGCTGTGGGATATTGTTATTAATCCACCCCAGGCACCATTAGCAGCTGAAGATCAAATGTAGCATGATAAGGGACTGGCCTACATCATTTTAAGTTTGGAAGATGAACAATTCTTGAATGTAGCTGATTTAAAAAACTGCAAAGGTGGTTTGGCTGTTATCAGATGAGAGTATAGAGAAGCATTTGCTACACAGAGAGACTCTGTTTATTGAGTTAGAACAGCATGGAATGCAGATTCCTGAATTTCAGAAAGTGCTGTTGGTGTTAAATAGTCTTGACAAAATGTGGGATATTGTTTCAGCTGCTTTTGAATGCAAACCAGAGCAGGAATTATGTATGAAGGCACTTAAAGCCTGTTTGATTTCTGAAGAAAATGAACACCATTTTAGAAGAAGCCCTGAGGAGAAATTTCTGTGTGGGGGCCCTAGGATAAAGGAGAGAAAAGCAACAAACAGGATGTCTGCAGAGACCAGAGTAACAGAAGAGACCAGACGAAAAATTTCTAAGAGGAAAGAACAGGATCAACGGCGATGTTTCATCTGTAGTGATAAGACTCATTTAAAGAAAGACTGTTTACAAGGATGAAAAACAATAGATGGACAAGCTGCTGTTGCAAAAGCTAGCTATCATAATAGCAGAGACAAATGGTTAATAAACAGTGGGGCTAGTCAAACAATTGTTCATAATTCTAAATTGTTTTTCAAAATGGATCCATCTGAAGGAGATGAAGTTGCCTTGGGAAATGGCCAGAAGGCTAAAGTCATAGGAAAAGGCAGTGTGCTGATTCCATGTCTGGAGAAAAAGTTTAATAACATATTATGTGTGCCTGAAATGGAGCATAATTTACTCAGTGTCTCAAGTTTAGACAAACAAGGTTTTGAGACCATCCTTGTAAATGGGAGATGTCTCATAAAAATGTGCACAGAGCATAAAACTTTATGGCAACTGTGAGGCAGCACAAGATGGCTTCAGCTTCAGAGTTGACAATCCACCAAGCAGAAACAGGAGCCTTAATCAAATAACTAACCTCAACCTATAGTCTTGGACTTTTCATGAAACCCTAAAAGAGAGGTCATCATCAACTTAGGGAGCATGTTGAATGACCACAAGAAAGAAAATATGAAACCTAGGTCCCACATCATTTAATGGAGGAGACATGGAATATACCAACTCTACTGGAACATATTAGATGAACAGAAACTATTTGAGAAAAGTGATCTCTCAGTTATCCAGGCCTTGTGTCATTCAATCACTACTAGTTGTGGAAATCATTGATGGTCAGCCATTGTGGTTTACATTGTTGGCCTGGGTGAAAAAGGAACTACCAATGCAACTCAGTCAACACTCGGATATATGTTGAAATAAACTTTTTAAATTATCTTTCACTTTTGTTTCAGGTCTTTATTCATTCTGAATTCTTCTTTCCCTATCTTCTTCTTTGCAGATTTGGGCTATCTTCTGATATTCTGCCTTAGTTATGTGTCCCTCTTTCCATTTTTTGTACTTACCCTTCTTGTCTTTCACTTTATCCTTGTGAGATCTTTATCTGAGTTTGTTAAAATCATCTCTTTTAAAATTTAAGACACTGGTTGGAATATATTCTATTGCTTGTGTTTGCATTACATTGAATTCCAGTATGACATGGTTACTGTTGCCCAAGGTTCAACTTCCTCAATCACTTCTTCTCTATTAGTAAGAATTAGGTCCAATATACTTTTATTCTAGTTTCCTCCTCTACATTTTGGATGGCAAAGTTTTCAACTAAATTGGTTAGGAGTCTGTTTGATCTCCCACTTGCTGAAGAATTTGTCTCCCAATTAATATCAGAGTAGCTAAAATCTCCCCTTAATACTATGGTAGGATTCCTACATACATTTGTTAATTGATTAGTCAAGAGTTCATCTATTTCTTCTGCTTGGTTGGGTGGCCTGTAGTATACACCTATAGCAATTTCATTTTTTCCTCCATTTTGTATTGATACATAGCAATTCTAGGAAGTTTTTATCCTTGGTTGTGTATATTTCTGTAGAGGTGTAGTGATCTTTTATATACAATGCAACTCAACTTCCTTTTTAGTTAGGTCTATGCCTGTCCCCCCTTGCCATCCAAACATTGCTAGCCAAGGTGTGTCTCTCTTGCCATCCAAATGCTGCTGGCAAAATCACACCTGTCACCTACATGTCATCCAAATGCTATTGGCGAACATGACACCATGATCCCACCATACTGCTACAGCTTTCTAACACTGCTGCTACTGATGCCCTCTGTGCTCTTGCCATTGGGCATGCATCAAAAGCTCGCCAGAAAACAAAAGCACCAAAAGTGCATTTAATCATCTCACATGATGCATTGGCCACAACTAGAGAAGCAACCGAGTAATAGTGGTGGTGTGTATCACTGGTGGAGGATCAGTCATGGACAAAGGCCTGTGGTTGATCAGCTGGTCTAGGAAAGTTGGAGTGAAATGCACAGGGTCATGTGGTCATAATGCATTGTCCCATTCTGGATTGGTTGAAAACAGAACCATCACCAGATTCTTTGGTTATTATTCTTAGTCTTTGTCCAATGGATTTTAAGCTTAACAAGTGGCCATAATTGTCAGTACAATGACAAAGCACTATGTGTATATGTCATATTCACACAGACATTTTCTAACATTCAAGTTCCCATTGGATACTAAAAGAAAAATATTGAAACAGAATTTTTTAGTTTGCATTATTAATATTTTCTCTTTATTAACTGTGTCCTGTTGTTCAGTTCTGGCCTAATAATGATTATATAGCATTTGGGGAAATAAATGCAGACCAGCAATCCAGCACTAGAAGCCAAGATGGAGAAAACCTCCACAGCCACCATATATTTGCCTTTAGTGCTCAGGTAGGATGGAACAAAGGAAAGCCACACACTGCAGAAGATCAGCATGCTGAATGTAAGACATTTGGCCTCATTGAAACTATTGGGGAGATTTCTGGAGAAAAATGCTACTGTGAAACTAGCAGCCGCCAGAAAACCCATGTAGCCCAGGACACAGTAGAACATGGTAGCTGAGCCTTCATTGCACTGCAATACAATCACCTCAATTTCTGAATGGGTGTCCAGGTCAGGAAAAGGAGGAAATGTGAACAGCCACACCATACAGATACCTATTTGAATCATGGAACCAGAAAGGACAATGGAGGTGGCTAGTCTTCTTCCCACCCAGTTCTGCATCCTTGATCCCGGCTTGGTGGCCATGAAAGCCAGAACCACAATGATGGTTTTTGCCAGCACAGAAGACACGGCCATTGAAAAGATGATGCCAAAGCTAATTTGTCGTAGGAAACATATTATATTACCTGGTATAACAAGGAACTGCAGTGAGCAAAGGAAGCAGAGGAGGAGGGAGATGAGTAGAAGGTAAGAGAGATTTCTATTATTGGCCTTAACAATAGGAGTATGGTGATACTTCAAAAATGTTCTGAGTACCACAACTGTGCAGAGAGAAAAGAAAAGTACCAAAACAACAATACTTATTCCCATTGGTTCTTCATAGGACAAGAAAGTTATTTTCTTAAGAATACATGAAGTTTGGTTCTTGTTTGGATATTGATCTTCTGGGCATTTCAAACAATCATCCATGTCTAGAATTAAAATATATAAATTTATACATGTTGTATACTTATACTATATTTAGTATCATTTACATTTTTTTTCTGGAAACAGTACTCACTCTGACTTCCTAGATTTGACTTTCTACTCTTATATTTGGTATCTAAGACAACACAAGAGAACATGAGATTTCTCTACTAAGGGAAGGAATAATACTCATGAATTTATTACATTATTTGGGCCATCTGTATATATTCCTCTGGTTTTATTTTTACATTGATCTTCAGTAATACTTTCTAAAAGGGCATTATTCAAAATAATATTGATAAAAATAAATGCTTTAGGATTATCTTTTATCAGATGATTTAGTTTAATATTCTTCAATTTATATATTTCTGAAGGAAAAGAAGGAAAGATGTTTCCTATTCTCTTTTTTAAGCAACAATCCTGATGCTTTCTGAATGAACTGAAACAGATTTTTGTGCAAGTTAGAATGGTACATTGTTAAAGTCAAATGTAGAGTAAAATCCCAAACTAAGAGAAATTGAATGCTTTATAGATAATCCTCATTTAGCAACCACCTCAAACAGCAATGATTCATAATTATGATGATGACAAAAAGCAATTTTGTGATAAAGGCCCATATTTACAACCTTTATAACATTTTCCTCACAGTTGTGTGTTTACATGCCATTCCAGCATTTGGTGTTGTTAGCTGCGAAGTCGTGTTCGACCCATCACGACCCCATGGACAAAGATCCTCCAGGTCTTCCTGTCCTCTACCATCCCCCGGAGTCCATTTAAGCTTGCACCGACTGCTTCAGTGACTCCATCCAGCCACCTCATTCTCTGTCGCCCCCAAATGTATTACCAAATGCTGTTCTTTTTTCTTTTTCCTCCATTGGAATATAGAGCAATTGTCTGAATTAGTTTATTTGCAACCTCATTCTTGCATAGTTTTCTGCCAGACACTGTCGGGGTTCTAACCAATTTCATGTTAAATGCTATTGCTTTCTTTGTGACTTATTGCTCACAGTCGTCCGTGCACTAGTCAAACAGCTAGCACTAGTGTCCTCTTCTCAAAGTGTATTCTAAATTGTATGCCTGAAATTCTCTTTCAATCACTTATTTCTAATGAATATAAATACAAACATCGATTTTCTTCTTAATTATCCAAGCTCTAGGATGAGTATTCCAAAGAGTGGGGGCATGCAGGAGAAGCACTAAAGGTAGTCTTTGTTTAGTGACTGCCTTATTGAACAATTGTTTGCAGTTATGACGGTAATGAAAAAGTATCTTTGTGGTCAGTTATCACATTTAAGACCTTTAAAAATCTGCAGAGAAAAGGAAAGGTAAAAGTACTGTTGTGGTTTCGCTTAGCATCTGCTTCACTTAATGACTGGCTACTGAACAAAAATGACCTAATTTGTATATATTATAATTCAGCCCCTTTACTTATATCTTCATGGATTTTCTTGAGTTGTCCTGCAGAACCATTGATGCCTCTTACCTTTCTGACTTGCCATTTTCTCTTTGGGACATCGAAGACAATCATAGCAGCAAAATGGCTTTGCCTCTTGTTTTTTCTTAAAATAACCAGGGAGGCAACTCTCAGTACACAAGGAAGCAGGTAGCATCTGGCCAATAAATGAAAATAGAAAAATGTTAACCTTTAATCATGTATTGGTGGGGGGATTATGATTGACCATTACTGTACAAATAAAACTAATTTAATGATTTGGGGTTTTTCATCTATATGTTTATATAGATACTATAGTCTTGCAGTTTAATCACTCTACTGAACTAGCCTTCAACTTTAACAGTAATATTGATGTAAATATTTTAAACATCATACATGTCTTTTTAAGCTTGACAGCAACATAAACTTGGAAAAACAATACTAAATTAAGTAATTGATTTGATATCCACGATTTTCAGAAAGTTTGAATTCTTACCTTGTTGGCATTTCTTTCCAGTGTTTGATATTAAATGATATCAAGTTACTCTTTAGATATCCCAAAAATTCAAACAAATCAGCTACATTCAAAACTCACTTTGTTGAAAGTACTGGGCCAGCTGATGGCTTCTTCATGAATGGTGAACTTTTGGTCTTCAGCAGCCCAAGGATCAAATTTCCCAACTTTCACTCGATGCAAAGACTGATTGGGGAATATGACCCAGTTCTCCATATCCAGTTGTGTAATCAGTTCTCTATTTTCATCAAAGGAAATTTTATCTCCAACATTGTTGTTAAATGAGACTTTTTTCAAAAAGAAATGAAGCTGAATATGAAAAAAGGCAAGCAAGAAAGCATGCTTAATGTGTAAAACTATGTGATACCATATCAATCTTTTTCATTGAAACATTTAAATATGCGGCAGATTGTCCCTACTCTAAGGTGCTGGCATTCTTCTCAGGGATGATTGTCTGTGGTCCTTTCTAGTCTACTAACTTTCAAAAATTTATTTATTTATTTATTTATTTATTTATTTATTTATTTATTTATTTATTTATTTAATAACATTTCTATGCCGTCCAATTCCGGAGGACTCCAGGCAGCTTACAATAATTAAAAAACATAAATAACAACAATTAAAAAATTAAAACCCAATGTAATAAATTAGATAAAAAATAGTGGTTTTCTTATTCTCCCCCGGCTCGCAGGAAGAACCAAGTTTTTATTGCCAGAAAGTGAGGAAGTCCAGTATGATCTGGATTCCTGGGGGCAGATCATTCCAGAGGACAGGGACTGCAATAGAGAAGGCCCCCACTCTAGGTGCCACCAGTCGGCAATGGCTAAACGGCGGCACTCGAAGAAGGCCAACCCTATGAGCTCTGGTTGGTCGCTGGGAGGTAAATGGTTGCAGCAGGTGCTCTCCAAGGTAAGTCGGTCCAATGCCATGTAGGGCTTTGAAGGTGATAACCAGCACCTTGAATTGGATCCAGAAGCCTACCGGTATCCAATGTAGCTCGCGCAAGTGTGGTGTTATGTGGGTAACAACTGCTCGGGCGGTAGCATTCTGCACCAGTTGAAGCTTCTGAATATTCTTCAAGGGCAGCCCCATGTAGAGCATATTGCAATAGTCCAACTGTGAGGTAACCAGAGCGTGAGTCACTGTGAGCAAGGCTTCCCGGTCCAGAAAAGGACACAACTGGTGAATCAGGCGGACCTGAGCAAACGTCCTCCTGGCAACAGCTGCAAGATGTTGGTCAAATTTCAGCTGTGGATCCAGGAGGACCCCCATGTTGTAGAACCTCTCTGAGGGGGTCAATGCATCCCCCCCATCACCAGAGCTGGATGGTGAAGGACCTGAGAAGCCGACACCCACAACAGCTCAGTCTTGCCTGGATTAAGCTTGAGCCTGTTAACCCCCATCCAGGCCCCTACAGCCTCCAGGTCATCACCTTGAGAGCATCATTGGATTGTTCTGTGGTAGAGATGAAAAGCTGAGTGTCATCAGCGTACTGATGTTACTTCACCCCGAAGCTTCGGATGATCTCACCCAGTGGCTTCATATAGATGTTGAACAGAAGGGGCAAGAGAACTGAACCCTGGGGCACCCCACAAATCAGGGGCCTTGGGTTCGATCTCTGCCCTTCTGCCAGCACCACTTGCATCCATCCGGAGAGGTAGGAAGAGAACCACCGTAAAATGGTGCCTCCCAATCCCAGCCCCCCCAGGCGGTGCAGTAAGATTCCATGGTCAATGGTATCAAAAGCCACTGAGAGGTCAAGTAGCACCAGAATGGAGGCATGCCCCCGATCCCGGGCTCGCCAGAGATCATTGACCAATGCAACCAATGCTGTCTCAGTGCTGTAACTGTGCCTGAAACCTGACTGAAAGGGGTCAAGATAATCTGCTTCATCCAAGGTATCCATGAGCTGATGAGCCACCACCTTTTCCAGAACCTTCCCTATAAAGGGAAGGTTGGAAACTGGACGAAAGTTCTTCAAAACAGCTGGATCCAATGCGGGCTTCTTGAGGAGGGGCCTCACCACCGCCTCTTTCAAGGACGGAGGCACCAACCCCTCTCTCAAAGAAGCATTTATGATCGCCTGGAGCCAGCCTCATGTCACCTCCCGGCCAGCTGATACAAGCCAGGAGGGGCACGGATCTAGTAAACAGGTGGAAGAGCTCATCACACTCATGGCCTTGTCCATGTCATCAGGAGCAACAGGGTCAAACTAGGTCCAAAAAACCTGACTAAAACCAGCCCTAGGTACCTCTGTGGTACTTGCCCAGATGGAGTCAAGGTCCATTATAAATCCAGGACTATCTGTATTGTAGTTCCAGGCATTTCATCAAAACAATTACACTGTATTTTTAACTTTCTTTGGCAAAGAATTAGCAATACCAATGTGCGGACCACTAGATGGCAGCAAAAGGCAGGGGCCTGCCATGTTGAGGCTGGCTGAATAATCAGATCCCCCTCCATCATCTTGGTTTTTAACTTTTAATTTCGTTATTCAATTTTCTAATTTTAACTGTTTATTTAGCACTTTTAAACGTTTTATTATATTGTAAAGTCACCCAAAATCACTGTATCAGTGCAATGGGCAGCTTAGAAATGTAAAGAAACAAGATAAAATAGAAGTTTGGAGTTTTCTGCCTTTTTTGATTGATATCTTGAGTCCAGTTATAGCCTTTAGATAAGGCTTAGATTTACTATATGTTTCATTTTAATCCCATCACAATCTACCTGATTCTTAGCAGCTTACAAATCGAAACACATATCTATACACACCAGCAAAAAGTGTACAGAATATCCAATTAATGTCATTGACGAGCCAAAGTTCCAGGAAGTCTTTTGGTGCCAGTGGTTGCATCTCTTGTTTCAAAATGCTGTATCTACCATTCTGTTGGTCCCTTTAAAACAGAGCTCCCCAACCATTTTAGGTTGAGGGACAGGCGTCTTTTTGTGTGCATGCGGCGACATTAGCATCAGTAGGGGGGGCGTGCGCATCTGCTAGCCACTCACTCAGCCCGGTGGCCAACAGGCCAGAGACCAGTAGTGGGCCATGGCCCACAAGTTGGGACCTCAGCTTTAAAACACAGAAAATAAAGTGCTGCAGAGGCTGGAGTTCTAGCCTCTTTTTGCACCCAAAGTAATAATGCATAATATTCTCAGAGCCCACCAATCAGACAAAAGGGGGCAGTTTCACAGTAAATCTGCTGAGCCAACTGAGCCCAACAGATCATTGACCCCAACAGGGTTGTTCCAAGGCTCCTTCACCACTACCCAGATTGTGTGGTGGGAGATCTTGTGCTGGGATAGGAGGGCAAACATCACTTCAGCACCAGAATATCTAAAGTTCACCAAGCTTCCTCAGGGGTAGACTGGTAATCAAAAGGAAACACATAAACACACACACACACACACACACACACACACACACACATCAGATTGTTTTAAGTAGTGTGCTTGACTGTGCATAAAATTCAAAGCACAATAAGTTCTTCCAAATTATTTTCAAAGTGTCCGCAATCCTAATACCGTACATGTAATAACAGTTTTGAGGAGTCTTTGCGGACTAATAGGATAACCTTCCCAGTTAAAGTGTATTAAAACAACTGATATTTACACACACAGTGTGACATGCTGTTGTTTTATTTTTGCAGGACAGCTTAAAATCCAGATGAATTCAGGATCTGAAGAAAAACAAACAATTTCATGATGTTTTCACAAATATAACAAAATCATTATCCAAAAACAGACTGATGTACTTCATAATTAATTCAGTCAGACTTCAAAATGTGTATCTTGCATCGCAAAAGATTTCCCAGGTTTAAAAAATGCTAGTCATTCATTAAAATGCAATAGTTTTTTTTGCAAACACTAAGAGACTATATGCAATTGGCATGTTGTAGAACTATTTTTATTTCCATTTTTCAATAACAACCTCAGTAATATTACAGCAATATAATAGGCCCATGTTATCCCAAAATTTCAAGCAGGAACCAAACAATCATGCTTCACCTGAAGCCCTTTCATAGGCCAATAGCAGATTTGAAAAAAAATCTTCCTAATAAAGTCATTTACTAGAATTACTTCTCACACTGAGAGGAACAGTGAACTGATACAAACTTTGTTTTAAAAGAGGCAAGCTTCCACCCCCTGCATAGAAAGTGTGAACAGAAACAGAGAATTCTACTTTTCTAAATTGTCTAAATTTGGTGTAGTAGTTTTTAAGGAACCTGTTTAGAAAGCGGGAGACCGTGAGTTCCAGTCCTGCCTCAGGCACTAAAACCAGCTGGACGGCCCTGGGCCAGTACTCTCTCAGCCCCAGGAAGGAGACAATGGCAAACAACTTCTGAAACCTTGCCAAGAAAACTGCAGGGACTAGTCAACTCAAAGATACCTCTCTCTCCCAAAATTCTGCTCTATATAAAGGAATCTCAGCTGAAAGAAGGGTACACTACTTTCTGAAATTCTTACATTGTAGTCTATCCAAATCTTTTATTCTAATAAATATTATTAGTAAGAGGTCTTAGATACT
>JANHFQ010009855.1:79010-89507 GCA_032468035.1 Aparallactus werneri | reverse complement strand
GCAGGAGTCTTCTCCAGCACCATAGTTCAAAGGCCTCAATTCTTTGGCGCTCAGCCTTTCTTATGGTCCAACTTTCAATATAAATCATATTAGAATACTAAATAAAACAATTCATATAAATCGTAAGATACAACCAACAAAGTTATAGTCATAAGAAGATAAGGAGATAGATAATAGGTAAGATGAGAAGGATTATACTAATACAGCCCTCCTTGGTAGTTTTTGACAGCGTTGTAGGAATTAGATGTTCAGCAGAGTGATGGCATGGGGGAAATCAATGTCCTTATGTCTAGTTGTTTTCATGTATAATGCCCTATAGAAGAGCTGTCAAATTCCTGGCCCATAGGCCAGATGCATCATGTGCTGGCCATGCCCATGCCCGGTTCAGTGAACGGGAAAAAAGTCTCTATGCATCACATGACACCGCCGTGATGACGTGAGATTGACAATCCTACCCCCATTTTGTGGGAAGAAATTGAAACAGTTTATGTCAAGATGTGAGGAGTTTGTAGATATTTTCACAGCCCTCTTTCTGGCTCATGCAATATGCAGGCCCTCAGTGGAAGTCAGGGTGATAGTAGTTGTTTTTTCTGCAGTTCTAACTGTCCATTGAAGTCCTTGTCTGTCTTGTTTGGTTGCAGTGCCAAACCAGACAGTTATAGATGTGTCAATGACAGACTCAATAATTCCTTTATATCAACAGCTCCTGGGACAGTCTGAGCTTTCTTAGTTGGCCTAGGATGAACACTCTTTGTCATGCTTTTTCGATTAAAAATATCTCGCACATCTTTTTCTGTGACCATCATGTGGGGGGTCCAGAAGGATGGAGTCAGTTATAGGAACCTTGGCTGTTGCTAGTGTATCTGAGATGGAGATGGTGGCGATAGTTGACAGTGGTTTCCTCTCAAACCTACATTGTTCATGCATTTATGACTGTTGCAGCATCTTTCCGTGACATGTTTTCAATTTGTGCACTTCTCAAATGGCTTCTGACAAGCATAGTCAATGGAGAAGTCAACAGTAAAAGCTCAAATTGTGGTCACTTGATGTCACACTAGCAATCCTGGTGACTCAAATAATGTGTAAATGGAAAATAACATTGTAAATCTGTTGCAGTTATGTTATGTTTCACTTAGAGATGGTGTTGTTTGTCCCAATTATGATTGCCAAGCAAGAATTAGCTGTAATAGAATATGTCTGGCATGGCTTGCTTTCCGAAGCGTAAGATGCCGTTGTCCTGAGACAGTTGGAATAAGCAGCTAAAAATGTTTGAATCTGTTTCTGAAAAAGCTATGTGAAGTGAGATGAGCCTACAGTAGGTATGAAGAAAATTAGAATAGAGAGATGAATGGATGGATGGATGGATATAGATATATATTCAGTAATAACATATAAATTCTGTGTCGACAGTTCTAGCTTAGATTCTTAGCGTCTCCATGAGTAAATCTGTTCAAATCTAATGCAGGTAATCCTCAACTTACAACAGTTCATTTAGTGACCGTTTGAAGTTACAACGGCACTGAAAAAAGTGACTTATATGACCATTGCAGCATTCCCATGAGCACGTGATTTATATTTTGGGTGCTTGACTACTGGCTTACATTTGTGACGGTTGCAATGTCCTAGGTTCATGTGTTCACCTTTTGCAACCTTCTGACCTGCAAAAGCTATGGGGAAACCAGATTCACTTTACAACCATGTTACTAATTTAACAACTGCAGTGATTTACTTAACAAATGTGGCAAGAACATTTTTAAAATGGGGCAAAACTCAACAAATTTCTCACTTAGCAACATAAATTTTGGGCTCAATTGCGGTTGTAAGTTGAGGACTACCTGTAATGCAATAAAATGTATAAACATTTTACTAAGTGATCTTCTAGGCAAGTTACATCAATTCATTAATCAAGATAAAAAGTAACAAGATGTTGAGTGCAATTAAAATTGTATTTAAGTGCTATAGTCTCTGTACTGGGGACAGTGGTTTCAAATGCACCAAAAAACAATCCAGCTACTTCAGTGACATCAGATGAACAACATTATACATATTTATGTCCATATCCAGATGTTATTTTCCAGCAGGTTTGCACATCTTACTGGGTTAGGATCAATGGCTTTATGTATATAGAGATGGGCGGCATACAAATCAAATCAAATAAATAAATGTTAGAACACTGTTAAATTTACGTGAAAGTGTTTTCTGTTCATATATTTGCAGCTATGATGATGCAATACAGTTATATGACAGGATTTTACAAGAGGACTCAACAAACACTGTAAGTTAAATAGAAAAATAAGCATTGCTTTTTTTTTTCTTTGTCTTTATATTGTAACACTTTCCTTCTGGCTAATACTTTGTGTTAAAATTCCAGCATAAAAAAAGCACCAGATTTACCGTATTTTTGGACTATAAGACGCACTTTTTTCTCCCCTAAAAGAGGCTGAAAATTAGTCTTATACTCCGAATGTTGCCCTGCCCACCATCATTTTCACCCTCCGTGCCTACCTGTTCCTTAGAAGATTAGCTGCATGGTGCAAGCAGCTTTTCAGTTCCAAAGGGGCCTCACAAGAGCAGATTGGGGCTATTAGATCCAACCGACTAGCAGCTGTTGTTCATGCTGATCAGGCTGGCTGAAATCAAACTGAAGCAGATTTTTCCCCCTTTCTATCCCGCTTTAGCCTGTTAGTTTCAGTTTCGATTTTAGACAGTCTCATTCAGAAGCTGATTGCTCAGTGGATCTGCATATATTTTTTAACCCCTTTGTCTCCTTTGCTGAAGCATGTTTCAGTTTCAGCCTGATTCAGGACAGGAGACAAGTTGCTGGGAGGCAGATTTTTTTCCTCTTGTTTTCTTTCCCAAAAGCTGGGTGCATCTTATAGTCAGGTGCATCTTATCATCCGAAAAATATGGTAATAAATGTTTTTTGATGAGGAGCTGATGCTTCTTGCCTGTGTTGTAATAGAACAGAGGTATGTTTGAATGCTGATAAATATTATAGATTTCTGAATAATAGCCTGGTATATTTTGACATTTTAATGACATTTTTAAAAGTCAGACCATAATTTTAAATAGTTGTGAGAGAAAAATGCTAGCAAGTTTGAATATTAATTTATTTTTATACTGACAATTTAAAATCCTAAATACTGCACATATGGTGAAGGTTAAAATATCAAAAATCCTGGCTCCAGTGAATTAATTGAAGTGAATTTGCAGTAGGAGAGGCCAAGGTCACACCCACATATTCCCTTTTCCTTGCAATATATTAATATTGACTGGGAAATTGGTCTGCAAATATCAACATATATTTAATGTTGCAGATCACCCACATATCTACTGCTGATCATGGAAGAGTGGATGTTCTAAAAAGATTTTGACACCAGAATTTAGTGTCTAAATCAGCCTGAGATTTATATCAATTCCCAAAATCAGGAGAAACTTCTCTTAAGTTTGATTTAATGCTTTCTCCATAACTGTGGAGTTAAAGGGAAATATAGGAAAACCCAAATGAAACCTGATAGTGCCGTGGAACACAGGTGCCATAAAAACCATGGTCTTCTCTATTGTCAGTTTTCTAGGGATATTTGTCATCAGTTGATCATTCCTTTTGGATTTAAATTTCCAGGGAATTCTCATAAATTTTGTTTGCATTATCCATTAAACAACCATGATAAATTTTAAAATTCTGCTGCATTATGCATAAGCTTTGTCTGCAAATGGTTGCTGATAATTGTTATCGTGAGGGAATAGTTTGGTTTTGTTTCTTCTGTTGAACGTATTTTTATTGGTCAATGATCAAATAATAAATAAAATTTCTGCAACCAGGATTGGTATGAACAAAAACAAATAAGAAATGTAATATTGGCTGAATTCTTTTGGGTTGGGAAAATCATTCACCTCATGAAAGCGTGCGTCAGTTTTCAAAT
The DNA here is from genome assembly GCA_032468035.1 of Aparallactus werneri. Classification (NCBI taxonomy): domain Eukaryota; kingdom Metazoa; phylum Chordata; class Lepidosauria; order Squamata; family Lamprophiidae; genus Aparallactus; species Aparallactus werneri. The sequence continues at coordinate 85,584 of JANHFQ010009855.1, read as the reverse complement.
TATTCTTCCTCTGAAGATTCAAGTTAGCAAGTTGGAGTTGCTTCAGCACTTTTAAAGGAACAGCAAGGAACTTCAGGAGTTGTGTTAACAACTTTGATGTCTCTGTTGTCCTACTAAAGAAAAGTCAGCCTCCCCACACTACCACCAGAATGGGTTAATGCAGTCTATTTTTTATGGGTCAAATTTAAGAATTGTTCATAAATTTCACTCAGTATATAATGTAATTGCAGGAACAGTGGGGGAGGCTAAGGTTTTGTGTCATGTTACATCAGTTCAGACAGCAGCCTACATTTTTGGTTGTGGTTTTCAAGCCCTGAACAGTTTTAACATGAGATTATGTAAAGAATAATTTATAGCAGTATAAATCTGTCCAAGTGTGGAATTCCTGCTTGTTGGTCTGACAGTAAGAGACTACTGCATTAATATGTACAACAAATCGAGCTTCACATCTTTGGAACTCACACCTAAGATATGCATGTGCCTGTTTCATTTTAATTTGCTGATGCTTATTATTATTTTTTCTGCAATAAAAATGATTAGTATGGTTTTAAAAAAAAATATTCAAAAAGCTTTACTGAGAATGATACGCACGTAATTCTGAGAATTGAAAATAAAGGATTATCCTGCAATATTTTTGTAATCATATTTTTAAAAAAATCATCTTGAAAATAGTGAGAATCAACTGTATTAATTTGTATTTCCTTTTAGATAAATAGCTATTGTGTTAGATACAAGAATAAACTGATCAGATAAGTTATTAAAAAGTGGATGTAACTTCACTTGGTTTGAAGCGACTGCTTTTAAAGTTAATATGAAACTTAAGAAATATTCAGTTGGAGACACTGAAGTTGCATAAACTATGTTTTGACTTACAGTTAAACCTGAATGAAATGAGAGATTAAATTAACTGGAAGACATTTTCAAAATTGCAATATTGATGCTATGCTTCCTGTTAATATTTCTGCTTTTTGTTGTGCAGGAATCCTGTTTCTCTTATTTCCCATTCAGAACATTGTAGCAAAGCATCTTAAAATTGCCAGATCATTAATATGAAAAGTATACTATTACTTTTATTATATTACTATAATTTTGTAAACATTAGTCCTGAGTACCTTGTCTTATTTAAATGTAATAGTCTTGACTATTGAGCAAATGCCTTTTCTTTAGTCAAGTATGGGTACTTTGATTTTGTGTACTAAAGAATGAAGGTTAAGTAAAAAGTTTTGATAAATTGTCAGGTATTGGAGTTGTTTATATGTCATCTACCTGTTAATTATTTCCATGTGCACATATGACTGCTGTAGGAAAAGAAATGCTTCATGGTTTTAAACTGAAACTATTCCTGAGTTTGTCTTGGCACTAACCTGAGCTTAAAGCAGTCTCTTATGGTGTGCTGACACATGGAGTTGCTTAGATATATTAAACATTTTCTGTTGTTTGGCAAGTGATACATCAGCTTTCGTTCACATAAGTCATGTAAAGATCATGCATTGCAGGAGCTGACAGTTTGAGACAGGAAAGATAGGGGCTGCATAAGGATGAAAATTTTACTACTCTACAGTTTTTTCCATTAGAGTACAGAAGGTTGTAAACTTTACCTTATATAATGAAAAAGTACCTCCTAAAGCCAGTCATTGTTGTATTGCAATTAAGAAATGAGAATAGGAACAAATATTGAAATGTTTCAAAAGACGCATTGAAATAAGATTTTTATATTAATACTAAAAATGAAAGTCCTAATCCATGGGCCATTTAAGCACTTTCTTGATGGGAGTTGAAAAACAGTTCTGAGCAATATAATTTACGTAAGGCCAAGTTTTGTTTCAATCCATTAGCTTCAACTAAGGAATCCTTGGGTAGGAATTAATATCTCCCTCCAACTTCTGATGTGTCTGATAGGTTTCCACTCTGGAACTTTACTGCTTTTAGAGCATTCTCTAAAAAACATTTCTATACTTGTGGAAGGAAGCAGATAGATTTGGGGTATGAAAGTAAATCATCTTATGGGAAAGTTAATGAGACTGTATGATTATTGCATTTGATCACAAATGCCAGTGTTGTGCCATTGTGAGTTTTTGCCCCATCATCCTAAATATACTACATGTAATTCTGGACTTACAGCCACAATTAGACTGGAATTTTTATAGCTGGTGAATATGGTCATGAAGCAAATCATCACCTGACCAAAACAATTTTACGATCTTTTTTAACCATGGTTGTGAAGCAAATCACATGGTACCTACATAAATCACATGGTTGTTAAGCAAAGCCAGCTTTCCCCATTGCTTATTGGAGGCTGGCTGGGAAGGTTGCAAATTGCAAGCACATGACTGCAGAATGCTATAACTGTTGTAAATGAGAGATGGTTGCCAAGCACCCAAATTGCACCCATGTGATCAGGGGTCGTGCAGTGGTTGTAGCTTCAAGGTCAAGCCATAAGTCGTATTTGTATTTGTATTTATTTGATTTATACCCCGCCCTTCTCCTGGGACTCAGGGCGGCTTACAGGGCAGAATAAAACAATGTATGTATAATTAAAAGTGAATTAAATCTAGCCCCATTAAAATTACAATAAATAAAAATACTACAATTTATAAAAATTTATAAAAATGGTGGAACTCAATCTCCCCATAATCCTGTCCACTGTCTTGGGGGTCACAGGATTGAATTCCTCCCAGAATGTTTGCTCAAGTCCATTAGTTTCCTCTTGCCCTGACTCTGCCCAGTCAGAGTCTAACCTGGCCCGAATCCGAGCGATCTTATCTGCGAGATGCTGGCTAAACTCCTCCGCACGGCCCTGCAAAGGGTCACCCGCATGCTCCTGATTAAGGAGGGAGCGGGTGATCCTGAACAGGGCCGCCGGACGGTTCTCGGCGGATGTGATGAGGGTGGAGAAGTGATCACACCTCACCACCCTCATCTCCGGATATAAAATCTGGTATAGGACTTTACTCGCGCTTGGTTGGACTCGGAACGGGTCTTCCTCCAACCACACTCTAGGCTCTGCCTCCGACGCTTCATCTCCCATAGCTCCTCGGAAAACCAGGGAGCTCGGGGGGATCGGTGCCGGGTTAGGAGCCGCAAAGGAACGGTTCGGTCGAGAGCCCCGGCGGCCGCACTATGCCATGCTTCCATCAACCGAACCGAACCGTGAGTGATTTCAAACCGTAATTTCAAACCATTGTTAAACCATGGTCATAAGTCAAGGGCTACTTATATGGGCAATGGACAGGATATGTAATTTTCAGAAAGCCTTTTGGTGCTTTCACAAAACTGGATGAAATTGCAAATCCCAGGCTGGCCAGCAGATAAGTGGCTGCTATGTATTGGGGAGGATGCAAAGGGATCCACGAGAAGCACAGGGTGCACAGGAAAGTTGGAGGGTGTGTGTGATATGGGACATGGGAACAGTTTCCCAATAACAATAACCATGTGAGGTGGATTGGGATAACAGATTTTACTGCCTTGTCATGACAGCTGGTTTTCATGCCTAAAGTGAGACTAGAATTCACAGTCTCCCAGTTTCTAAGTCAGTGTCTGAAACCTTTTCCATATTGGCTGCCTTGGTTGCTGGCTGAAGAGAGATAATTTTTTCTCTGATTTCTCTAACGTATTCCTTGCTTTGCATTTAATATGACAAGTATGGAAGAATTGTGTGGTGGGACCAAAAGAACATGAGTAGGTTTAATGCCACAAGTGTCTCTTAATTCTATTTCTGTATAGTCAGTGCAATACAGCATTCACTTGGCTTGAAAAATTTCCTGACAGTAAAATTTTATTTTTATTATTAAATGTACTGTATACGCTTCCCATCTCACTATCCAAAGCAACTTTTATAAACAGAACATATTGCAGTGAATGGATTGACTTGATGGGTTAAAGTTGCAAATTCTTGTTTATACCAGTGCTTCTTCAACTAGGAAGTAGCTATATTTTAGTAATAGTTTGGGACCCAATCAATTTTTATACTGTATCTGTTGGCATTTGGGAAGAAGTGACTTCTATAGGCTTGCTGAAAGAATGTTGCCATATATTTGGAAAACATAGGATTTATAAGTTTGTTACTCTTATTGTTCTATTTTTTTTTTTAGCTGATAGTGAATCAGTGTACGGGAGAAAAGATTGGATAGAAATTGGCCAGAGTGCCAGAGGGATGTCAGTTTATTAAGTACAGATACACAGTTATTAATTTTCCAAGTTTAAAATTCCAATTTCACATAAAAATAGTCGTGGTTGTAAAATTTGCCAGATTATTGCTTTCTTTTAAGATTATACTACTTGGGAGAACTTGAAAGTCTGCAACTAAAGAAAGTTGTTTGGCTACCTGTAGTACATGATCCGTTTAATGCAGGCAATCTTAGAACAAGATATCGCGCACACTTCACCAACTCCATCATCTTCTGATGTGATCAAATGTCCTTTAGAAGTGCAAGATAAAGATCAGTTTATACGCCTATGCTGGAAAAGCATATAATGTTTCCACTGGTAGGAAGCTTAGGAATCTGAATGGCTTATGTTGTGTGGGAATACCGCGGTTTACAAATACAGCAGGAGTAACTAGAAAGTCTTAATTCCAGATCATTTCAGGAGGCCCTACTTGTGTATTTTTGAAGGAAGAGCATTCAGAGGTGAAAAGAAAGAACCCTTCTCATGGCAGTGAACTGTCTTCTCATCTGTTACAGATAAAGTTTGTTTTAAAAGGGGGGGGTTAGATTAGGAATAGAGAATCAACAATGGCATGCGCCCCAGATTGCTAGGGCATGCCTTTTGTTTACCTGTTAGGAAGCTGTTAATTCAGTGGAACAGCTGCCAGATATCTTAAAATTTAAGTAGCTGTGATAACAGTTGAAATGTTCTTATAGTTATTATACTGCCAGGAATCGTGTGCATAATATTGGCTACCTTTTTCCTGCTATTATTGCAATATGCAGAGGCTGCTTCAGCAAATCCAGATTTCTGCGTTGAGATTTATGGAACATTGCTTCTAAAAGGTTCTTTAGCGCAGAAAGAAAGAGAAAATCTTGGAAACCTGAAAGTACAGTTTGGTCATCTCCAGTGACTGTCTGAGCATGAGACAAAATGCATAAATAGTCGGCTGAACAACTTTGGTGTTCTTCTATGGTTGTAATTATCACAATCTGGACCATTACTTGCGATGCACCCAATTTGCGCATATAAGTTAAAGCATAATGCCAAAGCAAGAAAAGCTATTTAAATCTCTTCACAGGATGTCATCGTGTATAAATCTGTGTGAAAACTCCTGTCATGTTCAGCGATGCAGTTTTTTGATTATTAAAATAATTGGCAGAGTCAAATTGCCTGTTTCTCAAAAACTCAAGAGGTGGGTCTTCGAGCACATAATCCTCTGACAATTTTAACCTATAGGCAGCCCGAAAACGTAAGATTGCCATTCGGAAAGCCCAGGGGAAAAACACTGAAGCCATCCGAGAGCTGAATGAGTATTTGGAACAGTGAGTATTTTATAAGAATATGCCTTGTGTTTCATTAAGCCTAATCTCTTTTTTAATTAAAAAAGCATTTACATTTGATTTCTTTCTTTGCCTCCTTGCTTTTCATTTCATAGAATCTATTTTTAGCTCTTTCTTCCACCTTCCTTTGTTCAGATTTGTTGGGGACCAGGAAGCCTGGCATGAGCTGGCAGAGCTCTACATCAATGAACACGAGTAAGTTGCTTGCAAAGCCTAATTCATAAAGGACTGAGAAGGGTTGGGAGGGGGTTGCATACAAAAAAGGATTGTTTTCTTAAAGCGATTATTGGAAGATTCTTAATTTTATTCCAGTAAAATAAATAGCTATTTTCCCCCTGGGGTCATTTTTATAAATAGAAAGAAGGTTTTAAGTTTTTTATTAGAATGCATTTTTATGGACTTGTCAAGCACATTTTATTTAAACTGACATTTTTGGTAGCTTGGTTACAGGCATTTAATTAATTTTGCCTGATGTAAATACTGATCTGCTAAATTCAAGAAAAGGCATGCACGAACTGTATTTAAAATTTTATCATTCTCTGAAGAGACAGCTAGATACGATTTGCAACAGAGACAAATGTTTTCTAAACAATAAATAAATTGACATTAAAATAAGAATGTTGTCTCTTGGATAAATAACAGGTTGCACTCAAGAATGTTGGTGCTTTTCTATTGGATCTTGAATGTTGTTCACTTTTTATTGCTTTAGTGACAAGGGGAAATCCCAGCATGAGCGGATTAGTGTACAGCTGTAGTTCAGTTTTTTAAAAATATACGGCATTAATTCTAACCTTCATACCAAAAGCAAATTATTGTGTTTCTTTTTTCTGTGCAGCTTTGCTTTTTAGCCCAAAACTTATGATGCTGTTGCTTTCCATGTATATTTTAAGGAATAAGAAAGTAAAGAGAAAAGCAACTATTTTTATCAAGTTACCAAAAATAGCTTTATTTCTTTTTTTAAAAGAACATAGTTTTTGTTAAGTAGTTCATAGACCTCAGTGGGTAATTTTAGGCAAGTTGGGTAAAAGAACAAAATCTTATAGCCCTTTTTCCTCACTCTCCTCATCTTTAGAATGTTGGGATAA
>JANHFQ010009846.1:144054-158827 GCA_032468035.1 Aparallactus werneri | reverse complement strand
AATTCAGCCCTGCTACTTCTCCATATTCTTCTATTATTTTCAATAACCTGATTCTTTGGGATCTTCAATATAAAGACTAAATCATCTGCAAATGCCTGTAATTTATATTCTTCCTTTTTAAATTTTCAATCCTTTGATTCCCTTATCTGGTCGGATCTTCCTGTTCAAAACCTCCAATGTTAACACAAACAGTAATGGTGAAAGCGGATACCCTTGCCTTGTACCTTTTTGAATGTTAATCTTTTCTGTCATTTCACCATTCACCATTATTCTATCAGTTTGTTTCTGATAAATTGTCTCAATCATTTTAACAAATCGGTCACCAAAACTCATAATTTTCAATGGCAATAACATAAACTGCAGTCAAAAGCCTTGTCAAAAGCCTTTTGTGCGTCCAAGAATATCTGCTTCTCTGGGTGTGCCTTGTAGTACTCTAGACAGTTCAAAATAGTCCTCATATTGTCTCTGATTTGTCTCTTAGACAGAAAGCTGTTCTAATCAGTATGTACAAATTCATTCAAACATCCTTAAGTCTCTCTACTATTATAGAAGCAAAGATCTTGTAATCCATATTTAACAGTGAAATGGGTCTATAGTTCTTTACCTGATATAAATCTGAATCTTCTTTCGGGATAAGAGTGCTGAAAGCTTCCAACCATGAAATTGGCACCTTTGCATTAACCATAAGGTCATTAAAGACTTCCAATAATGAGTTGGCCAACACCTCTTGTAGAGTTTTATAAAACTTTGCCGGTAACCCATCTGGATCCGGGGACTTGCCGTTCTTTTGTCTTTTAATCACCTCCATCAATTCCATCATGGTTATTTTCTCCTCTAGCATTTTTTCTTCAATTCCGGTATTTCAGGCAGTTCCATCTCCTCTAAGTATAGCTTAATTTTATCTTTTGAAACAGTTCCTTGTTGATACAACTGTTCGTAGAATTCTTGTACTATCTTCTTTTTTCCTTCATTGAGTGCCACAAAATTCCTTTAACATCCCTAAATTGATGTATCAGTTTCTTCTCCTTTTCCTCCTTCAAGTTATATGCCAACCATCTTCCTGGTTTATTTGCATTTTCAAAAAAGTTCTGTTTAGCTCCTTTAATATTCCAAGCTAGTTCTTCCTTTTCCAACAGTCCATTTATATCTTTTTAAGTCCATCTGGTTTTTAATATCTTTCCTTTGCAGATTTCTTTGCAACTCTCTCTCCAAAGCCTTATATTCCTCCTCTAATTTTCTCCAAGCTTGTCTTTTTTTTACTATTTCTCTTTGTGATGTAAATAATAGTCATGCCTCTTGCATAAGCTTTAAACGTATTCCATACATTTTGCATTGAAGTTTCTTCACTTTTATTTACTTTTAAAAAGAAATTTATTGTTTATTGGTTTAATTTATATACCGCCCTTCTCCTGGAACTCAGGGAGGTGTACAAGGCATAGTAAAATACAAATGTACAATTAACCTAAATCTCTTTCCATTAACTGGACAAATTTTTTTTCTTGTAAGCTGGCCTGATTCATTGTCCATCTTGACCTCTTTTTCCCCTTCCAGGTGAATGCTATTGGATTATGATCTGCTATTTGAATAAAATATATATTGTCTTTTTTCAAGATTTGCTTCTTGCCTTCCATCCTGAATACCTAATTCATCTACATCATGTAAAGCATGATGTTTTTGGTAGTATCCTTCTGTCTTTCCTGTTTACCGTCCCTGTTTTATAGTCCATTTTCACATCCACAGTAGGATTAAAGTCACCAATTATGCAAATATTTTCATATTCCAAGTCCAATATTTTTGATGTAATTATCTGTAGGTGTTCTCTTGTCCAGTATTAGGAACATAAATAGTCACTAGGAGAATTGGTCTCCCATTCAGCCACAAGTCCACTATCAATTCCTTTGCTATTCCATTGGTTGATTGCCCTCACTATTAGGAATTTTCTCCTTAGTTCTAGGTTGCTTCTGTCATTGGTCAGTTTCCATCCATTGTTTCTTATATTGCCTTTTGGTGTTTTGGAAAATAATTTTATCCCCTTATCGTTGTAGAAGCCCCTCAAATATTGGAACACTGCTAATTTATCTCCCCTAGTCCTTCTTTTCATTAGATAGACATGCCCAATTCCTGTAACTGTTCTTCATATGTTTTAGCCACCAAGCCCCCTAATCATTCTTATTGCTTTTCTCTGCACTCTTTCCAGAGTCTCAATATATATTTTTTATATTGTGGTGACTAAAACTAGTTTCCTTATTCTAAATGTGGTTTTACTAAGGTTTTGTAAAGCAGTAAAACTCGGGGGAGCAGGATGATAGACCAGAAACAAAACAAATATGAAGCCAATTTATAGATAGTCTTTGATTAACAAGTACATTTGAGCCCAAAATTTCCATTTCTAAGCAAGACAGTTGTTAAATGATTTTTGCCCTATTTTACGACATTTCCTGCTACAGTTGTTAAGTAAATAACAACAGCTGTTAAGTTAGTGACACAGTTGTTAATTGAATCTAGCTTTCCCATTGATTTTGTTTGTTTGTTAGATGTTCTCAAAGGTGATCACATGACCCTGCGACATGATGGGATACTGTAACCATCATAAATATATGACAATTGCCAAGTGTCTAAGTTTTAATCATATGACCACAGGATGCTACATGGTTGTAAATGTGTAAAACAGTCATATATCATTTTAAAAGTTTTTTGTTCACTGTTGTTAACTTTGAACAGTTGTTAAATGAATGGTTATAAATTGAGGGCTACCTGTAATTCTTTTTTATTAGTCCTAATCTGAGATGGTAATTTCTATGGCTACTGCAGAATAAAATCAGGATTACAAATAAATTAGGTAGCTAAATCAATATGTAGTAGGACACTTAAATATGTTTACATGCCACCACACTAAAGCATGATGTACTTAACTTGCTAAATAAATTTGCTACATTCAAATAGGACAGGAAGCAAGAGATATGCTTTATAAGCAACAGTAATTGGGTTCACACAATGCATTACTCATCCTTAGAGAAAATAATTTACGGCTACATAAGACATTGTGTATTATGTAAGTAAGAAAAAATTTAGGTGTGAGAGCTTCTCTTCCAATTTTGCCATGCATCTTCTGTTATGAGCTATTAGCTAGAAAGGAAAAATGGCTCTGTTGTTCTTCATAATCCGTACAATCCTTTTACTTACTCTTAAAATATACATTTTCTCCTACTAATCACCTCACTCCTGTTGAGTTTCATTTTTTTTCTTTGCCTATTCTTTGTATATAAAATATCAGAATAAGAAAACTTTGGCTTCATTCTGATTTGGCTTCTGAAGGGATCTATTAGATGGATTTCATTGGCTACCTGATCTTAATAAGAAACCAAATCAAAATTAAGATAATGAGTATTAGTCTTCTACCAAGGCCTCAAAAGATTTTAATTGACAACATACAGCCCTTTTATTTACTCTGGCATTTTTGGGGTTATTTTAATTATTATAGTTTATCCCCTGCCTTATTAATACTTTATTCATGTTTATATGTTAGCTTATTTATTAATATTTAATTTTTTTATACCCTGAAAGATCCGGTGCTCTTACAAATTTAGCAAATGTAGAAGAATAATTGTTTTTAATGAGCTTATTTTATTTTATCTTATATTTTCATTATCTTTATTGTATTATGTTAATTGTCTTGGGGGCATTCCTTCTGAGAAAGTATATAAATGAATAATCAATATAAGCCAAGCAACTTTATGGGAGTAAGTTCAATTCTATGGCCACTGAGACAGCTTTAGTTATCCCTACTCCTAGGTTAGAGTAAGTTCTCTGATTTCAGAGACATAAATCTAATATTCAATTTTCTCTTCTATTTTTTTGGCCAGTGTATGAATTTGGCTATTTCCAAGATTCTAAAACCCACAGTGAAAATATGACAATGGTAATTTATGGAATCCTTGTTGCTTCCTGAATTTCATTGTTTGCTTGCAGAGATTTCATTACCCAATTAGATAACATCATCAGTGCTAATAGGTGTGGTGGTTGCTCCCTGTTTATATGTAGTAGCTTACCCTGCCAGTGTTTGGGTGGTTGTGGCAGGACTAGTACAGATACTAGATTATTTTTATATTTATTGAAGGATTTTTTCCTTATTTGATTAATTTTTAAAATCTGTATTTAGAAATGGTAGAACATAGTAGACAAATAAATAAGTATTCCCAAAGTGTGGTTCATCAGAATGTTGCAATTTGTGATGGATAGTTTTTATTATCAATTTTAACTTACCGGTACTTGTTAATGAGCTGTAAGCTGCTTAAGTGTATTCAGAATTGGAGCGGCATATAAACAACTAGGCATGAAACTTAATAATGGGAAAGATTTGCTAAACGATCTGTGAGTTTGTAAAGTCTTTCACCTTGCAACTTCCTGTGTTAAGATAAAATAGCTGAAGCTGATGGGAATGGAAACACAATACATTCAGTGGGTCTCAAGTTATCTATTTCAGCTATAAAACTTATGTCACTGAGATAAATGGCAAAGAGGTCCACTTAAAAGTATTTTGTGTATTGGTAGACTATTTAAATTTGTGTGAAAAGTTTATAAACAGGAAAACATACTTTGATACTGTAGAAAATGCAAACATATCAAAGTGGTTTTTTTGAAATTTCACAGGAGAAAAGGCTGAAGCTGGTGACCATTAGAATTACTGCTTCACAGGAAACATCAATTTTTCATGTTTCCCTTCAAGACTTGTTGGGGAGAAAAAATATTTCCAAGCACAGATGTCTCATCTCAATTTAAATTCTATTCCAAAAACCTAATAATATTTTTGAAGTTTTTTTAATTAGTTTTACTAATTTTACAATTTCCTCCCTTGACTTCCCAAAAACAAATACAAGCATACATACAATTCTTTACTGTTTCTTATATAATTCTATCACATCCTTATTTTTATATTTTAAATTTCTTTTCCACCTACCTCTAAAATTTACATATCATATTCTGAAATCTTCATATTAACATTAGTCACTTAATAGAATGCTAATACAGCTTTTTTAATCTGTAGTCTATTTTTTATATAGTCAGTCCATAATTTCCAGTCTCTTTTGTATTTAGTATCCATCTCTTCTTTAAGATAAGTTGTTATTTTTGCCATTCATCACCTTGCCAATCCATTCTTCTTCTGATGGTATCTCTTTTCTCTTCCAATATTGTCCCCAGAGTAGTCTTGCTGCATGGTTTAGGGTTTAGGGTTTAGTTTAGTTTATTTTAGTTTCAGAATGTATCAGATTTCTGTGGGAGCGGCTCCAGGTTGTAGATACTTTTACATCTCACTCCACTCTGTAAAAGGCAGCACATAACTCCCCTATATTTTATTCCTTCAACAATTCTGTGTAGTAGATTTGATAACTTCAGAGTCATATATGGAAGGATAGAATATTATTTGTCCCCTATGCAGTAAATTTAATACAGTATACTGGTAAAGGATTAGATTGGGATTGGAGAGATTTTACTTAGTTTCCATCAATCTCACTGTGGGGCTACTCTAGGAGAAGAGAAATGAAAAGTGTAAACATAACAGTAGTAAAGTAATAGAATAAACAGTGAAAAAGAAAACAATAATACAGCAATATGAGAATAAAATATGGGCATGCAGGATCCATGTTCAAATCCAGCCTCAAGATAAGAAACTTCCTAGGTGGCATCAGGCCTGTCTTTATCAGGTAATTTACAACATCTCTTTATATTCATCTGATTTTTTTTAACTTTTAGCTCAGTTCTCGCATCTATTCTCCCCAAATCCATCACCCACTATGATATTCTCCTATTGGATCCCCTGGCTTTACATATAAAATGGTGCAAAATTCCAACTAAGAAAATCTGTTTTTTTCCCTCCTGTCAGACACTTGACACAAACTGTCATATTCTTGTCAGCTTTTCCCCACTGAACTCATGAAAAAATAATCCATACAAAAACTAAGGTTCCATATAGTGTATCTCTTAACCATAAAGAGGCCAACGGAAGCTGAAATGTCCATAATCAGGGATCATTTCATCCTTTTCCTTCAGATAACAAAATGCTTCGCTGGCCCTGCCTCCATTAAGTGAATTCTGGAGAGAAGACCTCCTCCTGTAACAGACTTTGAGAGTGACTAAAGAGCCTCAGATAGGAGAAATTTAATCCAGAGATCATATAAAGCCTCAGATGAGGTAGAGCGGCATAGATCAAAAGCTGCTTGATCCCATCAATCTAGAAAGCATTGCTCAGATTGGGGTAATCTGTTGCCTTTTATCTGAGCTGTGCCCAATATCACATTTTATTCCTAAGCTCTTAAGTCTGGTGTGTAGCTTTTAAACATAGCTTTCAAGGTGAACTTGAATTTTGAAGAAGATAAATCCCTTGTAACATATGTCTATTTTATGAGTGCAAGTTGTGACTTATGCTGCTGACCACTACCCTGGTCTGCTTACAGACTGATGATGATGATGATGAACTATTGAACTAAAACCCTCAGAAGGACAGACATTGTTTGGTGACTTTAATAGATTGGTTTATGAATGTAGTTCTTTTAATGTCTCCTTTTCTCTGATCTGATGCTCCTTTCTCTTCTCCAGTTTGTGAAGTTTGCGAATATTGAAGAAGACACTCCATCTTATCACAGGAGCTATGACTTTTTTGTCTCCCGCTTCAGTGAAATGTGCCACTCCAGCCATGATGACACGGAGATTCGGACAAAGTAAGTAGAGACTCTAGAAACTAGAGTGCAGAGAAGAGCAACAAAGATCATTAGGGAGCTGGAGACTAAAACATATGATGAACAAGTCAAAACGCACTGACGATGTCTCCCCAAGTGGTGATGAAACGTTTGCAACCAAATTGCCAACAGCCTAACTACCAACCAAAGAAATATTCAAACACATTTCATACGATGAACGATTGCAGGAACTGGGTATGTCTAGTTTAACAAAGAGAAGGATTGGGGGTAACATGATAGCAGTCTTCCAATATTTTTTTATTTATTTTTTTAAACAAATTTTATTGAATTTTTTTTGTTACGTTAGGAAATACATACTTTATCTAAACAAAGTTATCAGATCGCATCTTTTAGTCACAATCAAAAACAATATATTCCTTTTCAAGAAATTTCTTAATCTTAAGTATTTAAATTATTATTGATTTATCATATAAAACCTTCATTTTCTTCTCCCAAATTTTAACATAACAGTCTTCCAATATTTAAGGGGCTGTCACAGAGAAGAGGGGATCAACCTATTGTCCAAAGCCTGAGGGCAGGACAAGAAGCAGTGGATAGAAACTAATCAAAGAGAGAACCAACCTAGAACTAAAGAGAAATTTCCTGAGAGAATGATTAACCAGTGGAAGTTGTGGACACTCCATTACTGGGGTTTTTAAAAAGAGATTGGATAGCTATTTGTCTGGAATGGCATAGGGCAGAGGTCCCCAAACTTGGCAACTTTAAAACTTGTGAACGTCAACTCCCAGAATTCTCCAGCCAGCTAGTTTGGGGTCCCCTGGCATAGGGTCTCCTGCTTGGGCTGCAGGTGGAACCAGGAAACCTGCAAGGTCCCTTCCAACTCTGTTATCCTGAATTATATGGACCTAAATGGGTGCTGGTGGCTTTAGCATCCTAAGTAATCTTTGGTTTTCTACTTTTCTACTCCTTTTGTCTTCCCAACTCAGTAATGGTGTTAACCACACAGTTAACCAGATAAGAACTTAGTGTATCCTAGGATCTTTTACTGATGACTTTGATTAGATTTTTGAAGGATGTAGCATGCTGTGCAAATTTCCTTCCTAGGTTTATTTTATGATTCACTGGTACTGTGCAGACCCAGAAAATGGATAAATACAGTAACAAGGTGATATATATTCTGCAGATAAAGCCATGTGGTATCTCTACACAGCGTGCTAAGCTCTTAAAGTAGGTTACAAAAGCCTTATTTTTTTCATGGTGTGCCCAGCTATTTACATATAATACTAGCTGATGACCCGGCTTTGCCCGGATATGTATTTAAGGGAATGCTATCTTGCTCCCTCCCTACCTGACTTCTCTTCCCTTCCATCTTCCTTCCTTCATTCCTCCTTCATTCTTTCCTCCCTCATTTCCTCCTTATGTCCCTCCTTTAAAAGAAAAAGAAAGAGAAAAACTCTACCTGGCTTGCCAGTCTTCCTCTTTGTCTTCATCCCCCTCCTCCTGTTCATTCCCTTCCTCTTGATAATGTTATTTCCCTTCCTTCTCCTCTTGTCTTTCTCCTGTTGATGTTATTGCTTTCCCACCTCCTCCTACACCTCTTCTTCCTCTTGTTTCCTCCTCGTCCTCCTTTTGCTGTGCATAATATTTTTCCTGTTTCCCCCCACGCGATGGGCAAATCAGCTGTTGCTGGTGGCTGTAGCGGCCAACAGCAGCAGGTGATTTGGGTCGCCGTGCTACCACTACTCCACTGGTTGCCTGGCTCGGGAGAGCTCCGGGAGTCTCCAGAGCTGGCGGTAAAGTTGCATGGGTAGGAAGAGTCAGCGGCGGCGGCAGCAGATTTGCTGCCTGGCTTGGGAGCACTTGGGCAGCCCCCGGAGGCACGTTAAGGCTGTGGGGGAGGAAGAGGTGGTGGCAACGGCCTCAGGAGTGCTCCGGGAGTCCCCGGAGTCGGCTGTAAGGTCATGCAGGGAGGAAGAGGCAGTGGCAGCAGTTTTGCCACCTGGCTTGGGAGTGTTCCAGCAGCCTCTGGAGCCAGTGGTAAGGCCGCAGGGGGAGGAAGAGGTGGCAGCAGTGGCAGCAGATCTGCCACCTGCCTCATGGATTCTCCAGCAGCCCCTGGAGGAAGCGTTAAGGCTCCAGGGAGAGGAAGAGGCAGTGGCAGTGCGAGAAGAGGCTCCGAGTCCTTACTTGAATGAGCTTTGTCCTAACCGCTGCTGAAAGCTGACAGTGTGAACCGCCGCTCGTGTTCTGTCCTGTCAACTGCCAGTGAAACCTGGCATGCGCAGTGCACTCCCTCAGTGCAGCCTACGTTTCCCATGATGCTTTGCCTGAGGGGTTTGCCTACAACTCCCAGCGTCGCAGCCTTTTTTCCTCCAAAGTGTCCCCTTTTCCAGGTTTTTTGGGGGACAAAAAGGCACCATACACTTCAGAGACCCCGACAGTGCTGATTTGGCAATGGTAAGCTACTTCTCTGTCAATTTTGGGGAAGATTGGTGCAGGGGTGTAGATTTCTATACCTGACATACAAACGTTCTTCCCAGCGAGGAGTTCCCTTTTATAGGTATAGATGTCTTGATTATGTGCCATCAAGTCAGTGTCCAGTCTTAGTGATTACATAAGTAAACATTCAGCAAGATGGTCTGTTCCCTGCCTGAGCCTTTGCAATCAAGTCATTGTTTCTTGCTGTGGGTTGTCCTCTTCTCTTTCCCAGCATTATGGCCTTCACCTATTTGCTTAATGCGATGATTTGAGCCTGTTCATTTGTACCTGGATTGATATATCCTGACCGATTTGTTCTTTGATCCCTCTTTAATGGATGAGCAGACAGAAATATATATATTTGTATTTGTACTGACTGCAGAAATCTAGACTGACTGCGATTTCCATTATAGGCTAAAGAAAAGTGCAACAAATAGACATGATTAATCTTTAGTCCTTTTGGTGTTTGCTCAGTATTGCAAAGAAACTGCATAAGGTACGGAAGCACTTAAATACATTCATTTTCTTGTTGTTGAATAACTCTGAGAAGTATAATACTTCTCTGTACAGGAACTTATAGGTGTATGTTCTTCCAATTTCATTTAATAAATATTGAAAGGTTATCAGGCTGTAGCATGGATTGAGAAAGAGAGAGAATTCTGCTGGAGGATTTGCTCAGCAAAATGTGCAGTAGAAGAGCACTGTTAGCAAAAACGTGTGCGGCTGGAAAATAGAGCAGGGATTATGTAGCGACTGAAATGTTCAGTCTGAGATGTTCAGTGAGAAAGATGTGCCAATCTTTTTCATCCTGGAACTGTACAATATACAGTCACGTAGCCTCTCAAAAAGAACGTTGGCTTTTTACAGGGGGCATCATGCTTGAGCCCACCGTGTCTTTTATCATTTTCCATTTTGACAGCATCCCTTGCTTTGAGGCAATAGCAGGTTAGTGGGATTAACAAGGCAGGGATTGAAAGAAAGACCACTTTTGGATGAAGGAAAAATTGAACAGAAGGTAAGCGCAGGACGTATTGCTACACTCTGAAAGATTTGTGGTGGGTGTTTAAGAACTTTTGACTCTTAATCATTTACGATCACACTATCAAACGACGCAACACCTTCCCAAAGATCAATAGGAGAAGGAGGTGTTATTATTCAGAAGAAATGCCCAATGTTTTCAGTGGAATTTAATATTTAATTTAGGGGCTGTAGTTTAAACTTAGAGCAAAAAAAGAAAAACAACATGGGAAAAGCAAGAATGTTTTGCTCAGCTGAAACTCTACTACTGTAAACAGATTTCGAAGCTGAGAATACACTGATGCTGCCAAAAATAATATAATTTGTATCTGATTTCCCTACTTCCATGTATTAAGTTGCAGTGTGTGGCTGTGGTTATTGACTTGTGGCTAAGCACTTCCTGGAAGTCTCAAATGTGCTCATCTCTTTTTTATAACATAAAGAAACACAAACTTGAGACAGAGGATTTAGTGAAATTCTGAAGTTGGGCTAAATGTGGGAAGTGATATTTCATAGTGATGTCTCATCAATAAAATATTATTATATCCTGGGGCAAAAGAGGTTTCAACGATATCTGTGAAAATCCTTTTTACTAGGGTGAAGGTAAGATACACTTCTTCTGAATTACTACAGTCCCCTCCAACTTTTCACATGTTTGGAGACTGAATAATCAAGCATTTTTTAAATGATTAAAAGTGTTTTTCAGGCTCCATTTTATTTTATTTCAGAAAATTGAAGCAATTCCATTTTTCAGTCAATATGATTAATTTGTATACTCTAAAATATACATTCATTCATTCATTTTGGATCTGCCAATTACAAAAGTCATTAACTCATTCACATTTCTTTTTAACCTCACCATGGTGGAAGGCACTATACTTCAGTATGTATGTAGTGCATAAAAAGTTTCTGATTTGAATCTTGACTCTACCAGTTAATCAAAACTAAAAGACCTCTATCTGGAGAGACACAGCCTGTCAGAGAGAACTAAACTGGAATATTACTCATGTACATTACTAAGGATAAATGGGTAGTTCTGCAGTCTATCAATATCATGTATATTCAATCATTCATGTAGTCAATCAACCATCATTAAAATTTGCAAGACAAACCATTCTTTCTTTCGCAGTCAATAAATACACTTTCTACATACCTTCTCAATCTATATACTTTTTTGAGTGAAGCTCCACAAAATGTACATGCACAAAATGCACAAAGAATCAAACAATGCTTCAAGACAGATACTAGTAGGCGCAATAAATTTATGTATCCCTTCATGCCCCAATGGAATCCATTTTGTTGAATCACATTTTTTTTTTCACTTTAAAGTAAAACTGTGATGGATTGTTTGAATATTTTTAGGGCAGCTTTCTCCTTTTTGTAAATGAAGAAATATTCTACACACAAATGTTCATTATAAGAATCCCATAAATTTATAAATCTTCTTAGCGTGAATCCCTACATATGTTTCTGTATGTGCCTGTGCAAGATTACTCACTCCTGCTCTTGGACTCATAATCTTTCTGCAAAATAGGAGAGTATCTGAACAGATCTTGAGAGTAAGGACTACTGTTTGGATTCTATAACCTTTGGGGCTTCACTTATATATAGCCACAAATAGTAATTCAATAGTAATTCAACCTCAGAAATCTGAGGATGGACGGATGCCCTCAAGTCTTAGAATACTCAGAAGAAATATTTGTTGTCAGCTGAGTTGGTCTACCACATTTCTCATAGCCCAGAAGAGACAGTGGTTGAAATATGGGTGGAAGACAACAGCAATGCACAAATTCCACATACTCAAGAGCCACACATCAAGTTCTGTACAACTATTATTGCAAAAGTAGACCCCAAATGGGCAGGGGCATCATTGCTGGGGTTTATTTTGCCAGTTTATTTTTCTGCTAATTTCAGAAAGTTGTTATTTAGTCAAAGAATATACCAGCAATATTAAAAGCAAAAGGTCCCCCTCCCATCAATGCAAAATGCTGGAGAAATGTAGTGGTAACATAACCCTCTCTGCTGTTAAAAACAGTATAGCTGTGTTTGATGGGAAAAGTTACCTCAGAATACCTGAGGGCATGAACACAGTACTTTTCCTATATTTCCTTAGAACAGCCACAAAATCCCACAAAAAGACTTGTTTGGGATGAGAAGTCACAGGCAGGGGCTTGATCCACATTTCCACGTGCTCAGATGGTTCATTTTGCCCTCAAAACCAAAGTGGAAGTAATGGTAAGAGTGGAAGGGAACAGTGGAAGAGAAAGGGGGGGAGTTGCATGTCTGAACATTTTTTGTTTGGCGTGTGGGCAACTGAGGGGCAAAATGGATTCTTTAAAGGCTTTAAACCCTCTAAAATAATTTTAAAATAAGCTTGATTTTTAGTGGGGGGGTTTAAATGGGGGGATGACACTTCTGCTGAAATTAACCCCTATTTAAGTAAAGCAGAAGTGCTATCCACCTTCAAAAAAGGAGGGCCCAAAAAACTACAGACCTGTCGGCTAGATTCCTATGCATGACAAGGACCTTGAATAAATTATAAGAAGTCATTTTGTGAGCATGTGGACAGTGTTTATCTAAATCACATTATGCGAGATTAACCTGGTCTGCTTGGAAAGTGTTATTGGTAGATCAGGGGAATATCACTACTATAGTGTACCTGGATCTTAGTTAAACCTTCAGCAAATTCTTGCATGGTATTCTAATTAATAGAAAAGTGAAGTATGGACTGTATGATATAATTGGCTGAACAGCTGCATCCAAAGTGTGTTTCTTAATAACTCCAGTTTGGAGGGAAGTATTAAGTCCTGGGATAAGTGCTGAGTTTTGTGCAATTCAGTATCATTATCAATGACTGGATAAGGGAGTTGAGGAGATCTAGAAAGCAGTTATTGAATTTAACAGAAATATAAAGAAAAAAAATGTGCCCATGTCAGAACAATCTAAGGCACAAACGCTACATAAGGGGATCTGATTTGGCAATAGTAATTGTGAAAAGAACCTGGATGTCCTTGCTATCCACAAATTAAATATGAGACAACAGTATGACATAGCTGCTAAAAAGCCACTTGCTGTCATAACAAAGCACAATCAACCTGTGATTTGGTCAGACCCCACTTGGATGTTGTGGCCTGGGGAAAACCAAGCCCTGTGGGAAAACCAAGCCCTGTGAGGAACTGTGCATCTTTAGCTTACAGAAGAGATGATTATGGGGAGATAAGATAACCATCATCAAATGTCTGAAAGACTGCCCTATAGAAAAGGGAATAGAGTTGTTCTTTGTTGCCCCAGAGGACTAGTCAACTGAAACCATAGGGAATAAAATTCTGGTTAGATCTCTGGAGACACCTTCTGGCTGTATGAACTGTCAGTCAGTATCAATGGAGAAGTTTGCAGTTGTTGGAGATCTTCAAAAAGAGTCTGGATGGTCATCTCTCAGAGATGCTCTGATGGGCCCTGTACTCAATAGGGACCGAGATAGTGACCTCTGTGCTCTTACTGTGCACTCTGTCAAGCAAAGGTACATGAGCAATGTTCAGGACCTTCTCACAAGTGAAAGGAGTGCTAAATGAGAGCCAGAGTACTCTACTGATTAGTATGTCAAATTAAGACAGAGAGATGTTCAAATCCGCACTTAGCCAGGAAACTTATAAAATGACACCTGTCCAACTAATTTATCTCAGTGCTTTTCTGACGAGAAAACGGGGGAGAAATCAAGAAAAAGTGGGACACTTATGTGATAAAATGAGTAAAATATGGAGGAAATCCATATATGACAATTTATAGAAAGAAAAATTTGTGACATACTAATGGAAGAGATCAGAGGGAAATATTAAGGTTGAAGACTTGATGCAAATAATATAAATAGGATAATGGACTTTTATTTTCTCTACTATAGATGAAGTCTAAGGTAACAAAAATTATTTCAAACTCAATTGTTATGGACCGACAGTATTGCTGAAGATAAAATTATAGCATCAAGTAAATCCAATTTTTAGCAACTAGCCACTGTTCCTGAACTATATGAAATGTGACATGGCTCATTGATGGTATATTAATGTTGATTTTTTAAAAAAACATTAAATCTTCTCAGCTGTGCATTTCATATTGCTTATATCCACTATTTTGTGTTCTTTCCTATTGTCCAATACACGTATTGCTGACTGTAGCACTTTTAGAATTGTTATCTCCTCTGGTACAGAAAACACAATTGTTTCCAGTGTCCCTTAGACATAAAGTGCATATGTAGTCTATTTGTCAGTGATACAGCAAAAGCAATGATTCATTACTTTTTTCCCCCTGTGGTGAGACAAATAGTCTGTATATATAGATACCAATTACCAGTAAAGCAAAACTTTTTGCTATTCTCTTGCAATCATTTGTCTGTCTGGTCATGGAATGATAATTAGACATTTAGGATCCAGGCAGAATCCTCAGTATATTCTGCTGGAGTAAATCAGCATGATGGAGAAGTGTAGATTATATTATATTATATTATTTATTTATGCTTCTGCCAACCTAGCAGTTCGAAAGCATGTAAAAATGCAAGTAGAAAAATAGGGACCCCCTTTGGTGGGAAGGGA
>JANHFQ010009846.1:8862-19101 GCA_032468035.1 Aparallactus werneri | reverse complement strand
AGGACAGGAAAGCCTGGAGGAACATTGTCCATGGGGTCGCGATGGGTCGAACATGACTTCGCAACTAACAACAACAACAACAAAGAATGAGCAGCGGATACAGAAAGTACAAAAAAAGGCAAAGCAAATGGAAGGAAAATTAGAGAAACTGGAACAGAAACAACTGCAATTTAATAGAGGATTAGAGGAAGAAATAACATTTTTGGAAATGGAAAAGGCAGCTTTCTATGTGAAGTTTCAAAACATTGTGGAGGAGAAAGAGGAAGATCTGGCAGAGGTGATGATGGAACTGTTAGCTGGAGCTTTGCAGAAGAACAAACAGGAGGTACAGAGAGACTTGGACAAAATCTTCAGAATACACACAAACTATGCTAGAAAACATAATCTACCAAAAGATTTCCATGTGAGATTCTCTAAAAAGTTGTTGAGAGACAAAGTATACAATAGAACAAGAGACAAACCTATAATTTACAAAGGAAGGAAAATGTTAACTCTGAAACAGATACTCAGGAAAGTCAGTGACCAGAGGAGGCAATATCAATTTTTGATGACACAATTGATCAAATACAAAGTGATGTTCAGATGGTTGATACCGGAAGGAATCCTGATCTCCTGGCAAGATAAAAAACTCAAAGTAGATAGCCTGGACAAAGCACATGAATTCTTTGAACATTATTTCAATGTAAATTATGAACAAAAGAGGGAAAAGGAAGTAGAAAGTAAAAAGTCAAGAAAAAATACAAGGGGAAGGAAAACACTTAAACAAGAAGAGAGAATGAGGATGAGGAGTGAACAAGGAAAATTAGTAGGGACAAGAGCAAAAGTACAGAGGGAGATAAGAAAAACTAGAAAGATACGGCTCACATATAAATGAAGAGATGTGGGGGAAGAAATAAGGATGTTATCCATTAACATAATTTGATTGATCTCACCTTTGAAAAGAAAGTGAATATTTACATAACTACAAAGATTAAAGATGAATATAATTTGTCTCTAAGAAACTCATATCAAAAGGCAACAGAGATAGCAGCGAATGTATGGGCAGACCATAATCCTATAATGGTTACATGGAAGGGAAAAAAGTAGAAATTAAGATGGACAATGAATCCTAATATCCTAAAAGACAAAGAGTTTATACAAATGATGGAAAAGGAAATGAAATTCTTCTTCAAAGAAAATGGAAAAGAAGAGACCTCATTCCAAAATACCCGGGGTACAGCAAAAGGATATATGTGATGACTAGTGATTAAACATATAGTAAGAAAACACAAGAAAAAGATACAACAGCAAAATTTACTGCAAGAAAAGATTAAAAGATTACAGACAGATCTGCAGAAAAACCCAGGAAATAATAAGATAAAGGATCCCTTTATTAGATAAAGGGATCTAATAAAACACAAACTGAAATTAATAGAACAAGAAGAAATGGCACAAAAAATTAAGATGGCAAAACAAATTTTTTTCAAACACGTAAACAAACCAGGTAGATGGTTAACATATAGGCTGTATAGACTGTAGGCTGAAAAAAGAAAAGGAGAAAATAGAAATCAACTGTTAGACAAAAATGGTATACTCAACCATCAAAATAAAAATTTAAAAAATAGCTCAGAAATTATTTAGGAAACTATACGAACAGGAAAAAATTTCAGACAATGCAGTTAAACAATACTTGGAGAAGGTGGATTTACCCAAAATACTGAACTCAGTGAGAACAATGTTGAATGAGGAAATTACAATAATGGAAATAGTGGAGGCAATTAAAAGACAAAAAAACAATAAAACACCTGGACCAGATGGACTGCTCACAGAACTATATAAAAGCTTGCAAGAAATATTGGGGCAGCAGTTGCTGGAGATATACAATGAGGTGTTATTGGAAGCTAAACTTCTCAAATCCTGGATGGAAGCTTACATTACATTGATACTCAAAGAAAATACAGATCACCAATAGATAAAAAATTATAGGCCAATATCATTGTTGAATGTAGATTACAAAATATTTGTTTTTGCAATATTTGCAGAAAGGCTAAAAAGATTTCTCAGTAAATTTATTCACCCTGATCAGAATGGCTTCTTGCCCAAGAGACAATTAAAAAATAACCTGAGAATTATTACAAATGTACTGGAATATTATGAAGTGCACTCCAAAAAAACAACAAGCATTGATATTTCTGGATGCACAAAAGGCATTTGACAATGTCAATTGGCAGTTTATGATACAACAATTAAAAAATATGAACTTTGGTGGAAACTTTGTAGAAACAATTCAGACAATCTTAGCCAAATGGCGAGAGTGATAATAAATGGAGAAGAAACAGAAAAAAAATAATATAAATAAAAGCACAAGACAAGGATGCCCTCTGTCTCCTCCTCTATTTATTCTAACCTTAGAAATTTTACTTAGACTGATCAGGCAGGAAATAAAAGGTTTGAAAATCAAAAAAGAATAATACAAAGTCCAAGCATTTGCGGATGATTTAGTATTTATTCTGGAGGAGCCATTGAATAAAGGAACCAAAATTAGTAGCAAAAATAGAAGAATTTGTGCAGTGGCAGGTCTGAAAATAAATAAAGAAAAGACAAAGATATTGACCAAAACCTTACAATCAAACCAAAAACAGAACTGATGGAAAAATTGGATATACAGACAACTAAAAAGGTTAAATATATCAGGATCTGGCTAACAGCAAGATGTGCATCCATTAAAGAGAATAATTACTCTAAATTAATGCATCAAATCAAAACAGATTTAGACAAATGGAAAAGCTTACGGTTGTCACTGGTTGGAAGAATAGCCACAATAAAAATGAACACTCTTCCGAAACTACTATTTTTAGTCCAAAAAATCCCTATTCAATTAAGTAAAAAATATTTTAGAGATTTGGAAAAATTAATTTTAAAAATTAAAATTAATTTTATTTGGTAAGGGAAGAAACCAAGAATTAAGATGAAAATGCTACACGATGCTAAAGATAGAGGAGAATTTGGACTACCAGATTGGGAGTTATACTACCAGGTCTCGGTGTTTACGTGGCTGTAGGAATCGATAACATGGAGAAATAAAAGAATATTGATGATAGAAGGGCATGATTGACAACTGGGTTGGCATGCATTCATCTGGTATGGAAAAAGCAAATTGCATGGGTACTTTCAGAGACATTATTTTAGAAAGGCGCTATTATTTATTTATTTATTCATTTATTTGCAGGATTTATATACCGCACCTATTTCCCAAGAACTCAGGGCAGTTATTAACAGTATGGGAAAAGGTGGAACAAAAGTACTATATCAAAATATCCAGTTGGCTCTCCATGATAGAAGCATTAATATATCCCAAGGTTTTATACCTAGACAAAATAGCAAGATGTAAAGACATATTAAAAGAGCAGGGAGAATTAAAGTCCAAACAGGAATTTAAAAAATCAAGGGTTAGATTTGGATCGGTGGCCATATACACAAATATAAACACAATACAAGAAAGATGTAGAAGTATATGGAATTTTCAGAGAACCTCAAGAGTTGGATAAGATAATATTAGGAGGGGATGAAAAATTGATAAAGAAATGTTATAACTTTCTATTAAATCTGAAAATGGAAGAAGAAATTGTAAAAGAAAGCATGGTAGCCTGGGCCAAAATCTTCGGCTGTACGATAGAATTAGACAAGTGGCAAAAGATGCGGGAAAGGAACTATAAACTAATGATGGCAACAACATACAAAAAAAACATTTATAAAATGTTTTACAGATGGCATCTACCCCCAGCAAGATTAGCAAAAATGTTTCCTAATGTATCACTGGAATGTTGGAAATGTGAACATGTGCAGAGATCCTATTTTATGTGGGGGACATGTCCATTGGCAAGAAGATACTGGCTAAGAGTTAGAAGATGGTTATATGAGATGACAGATCAACAAATAGATTTAAAGCCAGAAATATTTCTATTAAGGATTATACCAGGGAGATATTAAAAAGTATTGTATATTTAATCTTACATATAATAACAGTGGCTAGAATTATATATGTGCAACATTGGAAAACATACCTACATAGGAAAAGTTAATAAACAAAATATTAGAATGCACTGAATTAGATAGATTGATGATGGTATTAAAGATAAAGGGGAAACAGATTATTGCTTAAATTGGGATTTATGGTATAAATGGTTAGAAAAAAGAAGCAGAAATTAGAAAGAGTATAAGGGAAAGAGGAAACAGTTATTGCAAGAATATGCATGAAGAAATATATAACATTTTAAGGGATATCTATGAATATTGATGTTTTAGGAGATATTCTGGAATAATGGACTCAGAAGTCCATTATCATTTTGAGGATACCAGTAAACAAGATCCAAAAAGATAAACATATAACTGGGATCCAGTTATTCTGAACCTTGAATGTTTTATATATCTATATTTTTTAAATCCCTAGTACTGATATCCTAGGCCAAAAAGGCAAGTTAAATTATGCCCATGTTTGTTTGTTACTTTGTTTTCCAAACATAAAAACAAGTTCAGGAAAGTTAAAATAGTTGTTCTGCTATAATAGCATAATTTGTTTCCTGGGCATTAAATGAGAATGCTGGGATTTTAATTTCACTAGTTGGTTTCCAGCATCTAGTATAATTAATTTTCTCTTACTTCGTTGCTATAGAATCAAGTGGAAACTAATGGCGTAGAACCCCAAATTGTCAAGACCAAAATTAGCTTCTTCAATTCAGCAGTGAAGGAAAACTGTTCTATCTATAAAGAAGCAGATTGCTTCTATTGTATGGTAAATTCTTAGGGTTCTTTGCCTACTAGCTATTTTTGGTTTGGCTTTGATTGCCCAGGTCTAAAGCAACTCAGTCTTCCCTTAAAAATATTTTTATTAAAGGTGAATTTGGTTAGAATGCTGTATTGCTGGCTAACTCTGCCCACCGCTTGAAATCTGATCCTTATGGGGCTCAAGGTTAACTCAGCCTTCCATCCTTCCACAAAATGCTTTAAATGCTATAAAAGGTAAAAAGTAAAACATAAGATTAAGAGGAGGAAAAAAAGAAAAATCAGAAGTAAAATATAAGCATAAAGTACTTTAGCAACAGAATTGTTAAGGTCTGGAATACTTTACCTGACTCCGTTGTTACAGCCTCAAACCCACACAGTTTCAACCTCAAACTGTCCACTGTGGACCTCATCCCATTCCTAAGAGGTCCATAAAAGGGGCATGCATAAGCGCACCAGCCTGCCTGTCTTACTGTCTCCATTTACCTGTATATACTTTTTGTTCATGTTTATTTTTATACTTATACCTGTTATCTTGCACAAGTTCGACAAACAAATAAATACATAGGAAAAGAAACAAAATCATTTCAAAATTGGATCAAATAAATCACTTTCCTATGGAGATACATCAATAAGTAAATCAAATTCTTAGACTGTTTTAAACTAATTAAAATTTTTGGCAACCTTTTTGCATTATATTAGTTTTCAATGCTTTAAATTGTTATTGATGTTTTAGTTGGGATTAGATAACCCATGACTCTATGGGTCGTTGATTTAAAATTATTTTATTGCATAAACTGAGAAATCAGAGGTGGGCAAACAAGCAGTGTGTGCAGGAACAATTTCTAACTTCTTCCAGCATCCCTATTTATTTTTCTAGCAGAGAGCTTTGGAACTGTTAATCACATGAGCACAACTGACCTCAGCAGTGCAGCAGCTGGCCATATGGTAATGTTAGATCCAATGTGTCAAACTGGATTTTTTTGAGGGCTGGATCAGCACTGTAGTTCTCCTCCATGGGCCAGGAGGAGGGAGATGGAATGCACATCTCCTGCAGCACTTTGCTAGCCAAAATAGGGTTTGGGGTGCATATAGTACCCCAAGCCCTGTTTTGGCTGCCAGAGGCACTGCAGGCCGGTCCTTTGTTATTTCCAGGCTGGTCCTGCAGTCCAGATTTAAGCACCATGCAGGCTGCATCTGGCCCGTGGGCCTTGAGTTTGATACCCCTGTGTTAAAGGATCCACAATTCTGACAAATTTCAATTCCATAAGAGTAATGGCTCCTCAATTTTGGACATGTGGATTCAAATATTGTTCTCCTCTGATGAAATAGAGAATTTTAGTAGTATATAAATGGAAGATCATTCATCAGATAGCTTGATTCTGGTGGCGCAGTGGTTTGAGTGCTGGTGGCACAATGCTTAGAGTGCAGTACTGCAGGCTACTTCTGCTGACTACCAGCTGCCTGCAATTGGCAGTTCAAATCTCACCAGGCTCAAGGTTGACTCAGCCTTCCATCCTTCCAAGGTGGGTTAAATTAGGGCCCAAATTGTTGCAGACAATATGCTGACTCTGTAAACTGCTTAGAGAGTGCTGTAAAGCACTCTAAAGCAGTATATAAGTATAAGTACTATTCAGGGGTGGGTTTCTTCCGGTTTAACAACTGGTTCACTTTGGTGTGAGGATTTTGCACGCACATCACTTTGAACCCAAAAATCAGCTGATCAACTGGTTTTTGGGCCTAAGATGATGCATGCACAGCATGTGCCAAATGTGTGCTGCACGCACATCACCTTAGGCCCAAAAATCAACTGATTTAGCTACAGGTTTGGTTGAACTGGTAGCTAAATTTAGCTGAGCTGGTTGCTAAATCAGCTGATTTTGGGGCCTAAATTGATGCGCGTGCATAACCTTATGCCTGAAAATCAGCTGATTTAGTTACTGGTTCAGTTAAATTTAGCTACCAGTTCATCTGAACCGATAGCTAAATCAGCTGATTTTTGGGTCTAAAGTGATGCGCATGCAGTACATGTTTGGCACATGCTGTGCATGCATCACCTTAAGCCCAAAAATCAGCTGATCAGCTGGTTTTCAGGCCCAATGCACGCGCAGTGCACATTTAGTTACCAGTTCACTGAACCAGTAGCCTATCGAAACAAACAGTTCACCCAAACTGGGCCGAACTGGTAGAAACCCACCCCGGTGCTATTGCTATTGATTGCTCTGCTCCATTGAATAA
This sequence comes from Aparallactus werneri, assembly GCA_032468035.1. NCBI lineage: Eukaryota > Metazoa > Chordata > Lepidosauria > Squamata > Lamprophiidae > Aparallactus > Aparallactus werneri. The sequence goes on along the minus strand of JANHFQ010009846.1, from coordinate 12,102 downwards.
GCCCAGTTTGTTGTAAGTTTCCTGTCTCTTCCATGGTCCCTCAAACTCATGAGAAAACCATAGAATTTCCTTGAATCTTGTAGTTTCTTTCATTAGGAGCAGCCTTTCAGAGCACAAAAGGACTATCTCCTAGCCTCTCATGTTCTGGACTTAAAGCCCAGCATTGTCTTCACTATTTGCAGAGACACGTCAATCCAATTTTTTTCTCACTTTGAAGCCAAATAATTCATACTGTTCTCTTTCTTCTCCTTTTCTTTCTCCTCCACCAATTTGATTACAGATTAATAATACTTAACTTTGACAAAAGAAAATCTGCCTTCTTTTAAGAATAATTTTATTGATATGAGCATGTCAATAAGTCAATAAAGCTGTGAGGAAAATACTTGTCACATACATGATTGTGAAAAGAACGTTAGCAATACCAGTAAATCCCCAATTCTCAAAAGAATTTGAAAGCCAAGAATGGAAGCTACAAATGGCAATCACTTTCTATTCCCTCCAATCTTTGGAGAGAACAACAATCATGGAGGGTGAGAGCATCCTGGGAAAGTTTTCATTTAATGAATATCATTCAAATAAGCCACCCTGACAGCTGCCACACTGACTCCTGGCACAGTAGATTAGAGTAGTTGCAAAGTTGGAGACCCCTGTCCTAGAAAATGCTGGGAGTTGAAGTTCCTCTCTCTCTCTCTCTCCCCACCACCACCCGGGAAGCCTAAGGCAGAAGTTCTCCCGACCTTCTGGCACAGCCATCAAGCACCGGGAGCCGGCAAGCACATTGCCTGTCATAAAAAGCGTTGTGTGGGCCCTTAGCAATGGCCTGGTGGCCTAGCAATGTATGCTTTCCTTCCGCATTGCCGAGACATGTGAAGAGGCTTGCAGTGCTTCAGCAGCCAAGCTCGGCCAGGTGGTGTCATGGCAGCTGCTCGGGCTGCAGGAGTCGCCGCGGTGGCATGGCTGTGGGTGTTGGGCATGCTGAGGGCCTTGCTGATGGAAGCACCTCCACCGACAGTATGCAAAGTCTTCAGGCTGGCAGTGCTGCGGCCACTCAACCACTACCTGGTGGGCAACCTGGCTGAGTGGTGCTGCAAGCTGGTGCTGGAGCTGCTCCACCTGGAGCTGCTCCAGTTCGCCACCCTCCCAGCCAGGCGCATAAGGGAGACTCTTCCCAGAGACCGAGGATGCTATAGAAGTGAGAATTCCCATTGATCCATCCGCTTTGCGCATGTGCATTTGGACGCATCTGGCATCCGTGCTTCTGGCATCCATGAACTTTCAATTAGTAATATAGATCAGTGTTTTGACTGATTATAAAAGGTTCCACATCAAAATAATTATTTTTCCTATAAATGACTGAATCCGAGCTATCAGTTTGTCTCTCTGTCATGTCTTGGCTAAACAGAAAATGCTTTAAAAGCCTTTTGTGAACTAGTACTACACAATAATTGCAATGGTATTTTCTTCTGCCCAAAATAGATTTTAATTCCTATAGTTAGAAGGATTTATCTCTTTTAGTCTTGATCTCTCTATATACAAGGCCTAAAGAAGACAAGGATTCAGCCCAATAATCCTTTTGCCTTTTGTGTGTCTTGTTTTCACATCATTTGAGGATATTATGAGTTTTCCTGGTCCCAGGAACAGCAGATGGCCTATTACGTCCATCCACAGTTTTTTTAGACAGCTTTATGCATCAGGTTTGAATAGAAGGACCCTATTCATGGAACAAATAAAAGGCTCTATTTATGGAACAAAGATCTGATACACCCATATTAACAAATCAATGGTTAAGAATCTGAAAGGATTTTAAATGTGTTTCTTATAACCTGTTGAAATTTTGAAAATAAAATATGCTCCCCATTTTCATTGGGCTGCCCATGAAATGTGTAAAAAAAAATTGTCAACTTAATAAAGTTGGAAATGCAAAGTGATAATGTGTAAGTTACATATAGTACTTTCTTCAATGTTATTTGATAATGCGATTTTGGAAAAGGCACTCTGATTAAAAAATGTAAACATAATTTTTAATTTTATTCCTCAAATTGAAATGTTTCAATATGTGAAGAATTATAGTACTATCACTTATGAAATATGCTGAAACACATTGTTGTTTTATGAAAAACAGTTCATCCTGGATTTATGTTTATTTTCTGCTGATGAAATGATTGTACATTGACATAATGGAATTTCTGTTTGGTTGTTTGAAATACTGTCTGCTTTTTGGTCATTTATAAATTAACATTAAAGACATAATGATATGATTATATTATATAACCAAGCTTTAAATTATATTTAAAAATCAAGTTTATGATCCTTACAAAAGTTAAATATGTTTTTTGCTTTTTTTGGATTGACTTTATATTTTTTTTTCTTCTTTCTTTCATTAGAAAGCATGATTTCTTATGTACTAATAGGAATGTCCTTTTCATTTTCATTGGCAATGCAACTTTTAAGAAGAAAGACTATAAGAAATAAGGAAAGCAATTGCCAATACTTTTCACATAACCATTTACTACACAATTTCCTCACCATGGCCTTTCTTTTCTGAAAATTTAGTATTTTCTAGGAAAGTTCAGATTCAGCTGTAAAATTATGCTCAAGAAAATACTGAAAAACCAAATAACAAGAGACTTCTCTTTAGGCTCTTTCATATCAAAGTTAACAAAATGTTATTATTACAAAACATATTTTTATTATTATGTAAATTTTGTTGTATGTGTATACTGTATATATGTACAATGACAATAAAGTCATAAATAGATTAAAGGTTAAACTGAGAGAGGCCATGTCATGACAACTATAAGCAGATATTGAAAACCTCCAGCACTACCACTTTCTCAATATCCAGGATCTCTTTAACATGACTTCAGCAGCTGTTTGCCTTTGAAATCCACTAATATATCTGCTTTATACCTCTTTAATCACCAATGAAATTAACACATGAAAACTATTAAAACAAGAGAAGAAGAGAGGAAATAATGTCAGAACCAAAATTATTCATCAATCAGTAATTCCAGTCACAAAGAACAATGGATATTTATTATCTGTGGAATAAAGTTAGGGATACTGGATTTCCAAGCTGATTCACAAATACCAACTCAGTTATTTCATGCATTAATAATGTTCACATTAGGGATTTGCATATTCAAGGTCATGTAACTTATCATAAAATTATTCATCAATCAAATTTATTCCAGACACAAAGGAATTAAATGAACTACCCTAAAAGAGAGAGTACTTATA
>JANHFQ010009836.1:307278-313538 GCA_032468035.1 Aparallactus werneri | reverse complement strand
GTTACTTCTCCAACATTTCACTACCTCCTGTCTCATTTCTAACATTTATTTTACCACTAAAATAATGCATTCCCACAAAAAACTACATGGGCAACGCCGGGTAATCAGCTAGTACCCTCTATTAGGTAGGTGAGACTGACATGTAAAACATTAAATGGGTATTGTCAGCTTTAGGGAAGGAGAAAAGTAACCATTTACAGAAGGTAAATGTTTGTTTTCTTATAGAATAGATTTCACTTTGAAGGAGAAAGACCAATAAGCTTTCTTTTTCAATTTGCTTTTCATCCTGGCCAAGTATCTTTTTGTTTATTATATAAAGACAAGTTTTTTTGTCTTTTACTACAAATTGGATGATGTACCTGTACATATTAAGACTGAATTGTAACTTATAAGCCAACTTGTATGGGGTTGTTCTCCTACTAACCTGTGGGTGGTAAATTAAATATAAATACAAGTATAGCTCCAGCCACTGATAAAATTGTCTCTCACACTAGCTTTTTCACTATGTCGATGAAACATCCAGGCAGACATATTCATATGATTCAAACCCTAATGTATTGGAGCAATGTAGCAGCCTCAAACTTTAAAAAAAAGTTGTTTAAATATGAAGTTCTTTTTTTAAAGAGGTCTTTCAGAGTGCTTTACATTTTTACAATCTCAAAGGTTTTAAAAGTAGTAGTTCATATGCCTAAAACATTTACAAAAACATGGAAATTACTTGATGACTCAGCGCCATTTAAAAAGCATTATTTCACTGTCTCTAGGGTGAAAGAGAAAAAAAATTGTGTTTTTCTGAAGAACCCTTCCATTCCCCACCATTTAGCTTCTTGGATGAGAAGCAAAACGTTTTCAAGGGGAAAAACCAAGGAAGTCTTTTGGAAAAGCTAATTGTTTGGATTTCCAAAGAATTTCCAGAGAATTCATGGGGAATAGTCGGCATAGTACAATAGTATCTGACAGGCCCATTTTGTCTGTTCATGCACTATAAATAACATGGTGGTGTTTATAATGCATTCATGGCTTTACTTACAGGTGTACTTGAGATTTTGCTACAGCTGTCTGAGGTACCACACAAATGAGAACAGGGCTATTTATTTATTGGAAGCCTACTGATTTACAGGTAACATTTCAAAGTAACAGTTACTCTACTTATCTATCTACTTGTTTGAAGTGGTTGACCCAAACTTTTTTCACTATGATACTGCAAACTGCTGACAAAATTACAGGCCTGCAAGATTACTCCAATGTGAAAGTTATTCCTTCCCTCCCGATTGAAATGAAGACTTTTTTTTTTCTTCAGTGAAATTGAGGGAAAAGATAGAGGCAAGATGTGAATATTATTTTATGCCCAGTTCTCCTGAAAAGAGGCATGATCCAAGTTGAAATGGATCCAGAATTTTCAAATTCCTACTTTATATGATCAAAAAACTGATTAGGTTTTATATCCTGCCCTAAATTGTTATAAGTCAATGTTGGACAGCAAATTCATTGTTCTGGAAAAAGAGTTATCAATTCTCTTATAGTGCCATCATCTTCCTTTATTTCTTCCGCTATCTAGTTGGAATACAAAACATGCCAGACTGTATGAAGATACAAAAGTATCCTGAGCAATTCATATTAATAACAAGAATAACATAAACGTTTGAGGGACATGGTGGCTTGCATGGTTAGGATGCTGGCTTGACTAGCAGCAAGGTCACTTTCGAGACTCAACTGTCACTATGGAGGGAGAGGGGGTGAGCTCCCGTCCTTCATTCCAATTCTTTCTGGGAACATGAAAGAAGCCCCCAACTGGGCGTTCTCTGGGCAACGGTGATGTCACTGGCAAATCCTTTCAATCAGGAAGCACTTCAATGCTTCCAACACAAGTGCAAAAAGAAACAAACTCAGAACCATTAAAAAGGCTGACTTCCTAGAGGAAAATATGACAACACCGAACAGTCAAACCATCTTATCCCAAGGGCATATGCAGTATCACTATAAACTCTGTCTGGAGGCTGTGAGGATCTGGATGAGGACTAACAGACTCAGGCTCAACCCTGATAAGATGGAGTGGCTCTGGGTTCTGCCTCCACGTGGTCCAGTTGCATATCCATCTTTAATTCTGGGTGGGGAAACATTAGCCCCCTCAGAAGGAGTGCGCAATTTAGAAGTTCTCCTGGATCTGTAGCTGCAATTAGAACAGCATTTAGCGGCTGTGGCCTGGGGGACTTTTGCATAGGTGTACCTAGTGCACCAGTTGCGCCCCTTCCTGGACCAAGAGGCACTTCTCACAGTCACCCCTGCCCTCATCACTTCTAGGTTAGATTACTGCAATGCACTCTACATGGGGCTATCCTTGAAAAACATTCGGAGGGTTCAAATGGTCCAGAATGCAGCAGCGCAAGAGATTAGGTGTGTACCCCGTTGCACCCATATAACACCACTCCTCCGTGAGCTGCACTGGCTCCCAATATGTCTCCAGGTTCAAGGTGTTGCTGATTACCTTTAAAGTCCTACATGGCTCAGGACTGGGGTACCTACGAGACCGCCTCCTTCCACCACATACCTCCCAACGCCCTGACTGATCCCACAGAGTTGGCCTCCTTCAGGTCCTCTCAGCAAAGCAATATTGGCTAGCAGGCCCATGCAGGAGAGCTTTCTCTATGGCGGTGCTGACCCTCTGGAATCAGCTTCCCCCAGGACTCCGGACTGTACCTGACCTGTTAGCCTTCCACCGAACCTTGAAGACCTGGCTGTGCCAGTGGGCTTGGGACCACTGACCCTCCAGTATGGATGTGTGGTAGATTTTGTGACTGGTAGTTTTTTATATTGTAAGTTTTAACTTTTTCTATTGTTTTTATTGTAAGTTTTACTGCTTTTATGGATTATTTGTTGTTGGATGGAACATTGTGAGCCACCCGGAGTCCCTAGGGAGCTGGGCGGTATATAAACCCAATAAATAAATAAAAAACCTCAAAATGCAGGTAGTCCTCGGTTAATGACCATTTGAAATTACAATGGCACTAAATGAGACCTGTAACTGGTTCTCACAGTTGAGGCTATGCAGCATCCCCACAATCATATGATCACAATTTGGGTGCTTGGCAATTGGCTATCAATTTTGACAGTAGCAGTGTTATAAGACTTGAACTTTAGGAGTTGGAAAGTAGAACGAGATAAGTTCTTTAACCAATGAGGAAGCACAAAAAATCTTCCTCCTTCCTAAAAAACCTTCCCTCTCCTCCCCCTCAAAAAAGCTTCACATGTATGGTTGATTGGATGAACATTTACATTTGAACCAAGTCACTATCATGAAAAAGCGTTCTAGCCTGTTCCTCAACACTGTTCTACGTACTGGTGTTGATAATGAATTTCCAGATGTTTCATTCTGGATCCACAGACACCTTTTAGACCAGGGTCTTTTTGACATCTGTCCTGGGCTAGTAATATTAAGTCTCTGAATCCCACTGTTTACCAGCCATGTAGATGTTGAAAGAAATCTTGCAGAAATTTGGCAGGGAGCTAATGCAAATGTCTTTTGCTAAGAAACAGCTACAAGTCAGTCTACTTTTGGCTCTGGCCTGACTACACCTGGAAAAACCTCAACAGTTTTTAATTGTGTTAATGTGCATCACATTAGGAAAAAGATTTTTACCCCAGCAATGGTGCCAAATTGTTATGTAGGTAGTCTTAGCCTATGGCGATCCACCCTGTCTATGTTTTTAAGATCTTTAGCTATCTGTAGAATAAAAGCCCCGATTCAAAGGCTGAATCCAAGTTAAATATCCCCAGTGGTCAAGGATGTCATCTTTCGTTTTCCTTCAGCTTTAGGAAAAATAAATTTGCTAATAAACAGTTTATGGAGTTGACTGCATTTTCTAACCATGTCTTCTTGAAACCCTACATTGTTGCATCACAAGGCTAATAGATAAAATTGTCACTGGTCAGAATAAAAATAACACAAAAATCATCTTTACTGACAGATATTGATTGATAGTTGGAAACTCAAATATAATTCACAAAAGAATAATTCATAAATTTAAAAAAATGGATAGGGACATTTTTTTTTATTTTTTTAAACCCCTCTACTTGGCCTCCAATTCAGTCCTTACACTTCTTGAATGAAATGAATGAAACCTGGATTAGAATGAGGAGAAGGGAACAAAGATTATTTTCATTTCTTTTTAACTGTTGGATGGAGTGAACAACAGAAATTACAGCTCCTTGAATGAAATTTGCTTTCCTTTAAGCTTGAATGAAATTAGCTTTTCTTGAAGACTTCTAGAAGGTTATTTTGCAGCTCTTCATTGACTGCATTGAAATAATAGTATTTTGAATATTATTTGGAATGGAGTGTTGGGGGGCAAGAATGGAGAAAATATATCATAGAGATGACGGGAAGTAAAATATAGGTTATGGAACCAAAATATTGAGGTAAGAAGATAAAGGGGATTTTTTAAAGTAACCAAATAACAGTAAGTAAATTTATGATGTAAAATATAAATTATAATTATCAGGAAAAGTAACAACGAAAAGTTGAAGATAATTTTTCTCTAAAATTATTTGAAGCTCTAAATGACTAACTTAATAAAATTTCAAATGTAATTATCATCTGCACTTAGCCCACGGCTTTTCATATATCTCTACAATGTCATGCATACAAAATAGGCCTCATTTTTTTCGAGGAATGGTAGTTATCTAACGTACAACATTGTTTTAATTTGTCGGCTTTGGCTGTCCTTTTGCCTACTTCTTTCATACAAAGAACGTCAGGTCACAAAAAAAAACACTTAGGCATATTCAGACTGGGTGTGGGTGTCTTTTTAAATATCCTGAATAAAAAGGTTGTAATAATACAGCAATTGCATGTCTTTTATAGATTCTAATTTTATTCCTTTAATAAACCCATTGGAAGCTGATTACATGTAAATAGATTGGGCACTGACATAAATCTGGGTTTAAAATTATAATAATAAAGTATATATTTAAAATAATGTTCTAGGTCAGTCAGTGAGTAAAATCATTTACAACCTAAACTTGGTCAAGGTTTAAAAATTAACATGGGTTGTTTCCCACCCATTCTGTGCACCACACACACATACATCTATCACCAAACCAAACTGTAAATGTAAGACATATTCAACATATACTGATGATTACAAACAATTCAATGCACTCAAGCTTTAATTTCTTTTTAAAGTTACTTCCAACTAGGAAGCCAAGCTCCAATTTTTGCAATAGCATTTAGAAATTAATAAATTCTGAAAGCTCTTTTTCACATTAGAATAGGTCAAAGAGAAAATCACTCCTTTAATTTAACTTTATACTGAGGAAATATTAATTAATAATACAAATAATAAAATATTTTTACCTGCAATTCTAACTGTTGTACAACTTGCATCTGTACTCTACATTGGGCTGTACTTCTATCATCCAGCGCATGCTCACTGTTGAGATGTCTGTAATAACATATAGAATATGATTACGTTAAAAATACCAAGATGAGTAAGCAGAACAAGTTTCTAGAAAGTCTAGATTTTAAAAATATCATATCTACCTCAATTTAACCAGTGCATCCTTATATGAACCACTCTGTCTTCTAGAAATGGACTTTTCCATTAATTAAACTACAGAAGGATTGCCTCACCTGTTTTTAATTAATATCTTATGATTTAGAAATGAAAAGTAAATGTACTTTTTTATTATTAGAAACCAAGCTAAGAAACATTTTGTGACAAAATGATACAGGGTAAATCGCCATATGTAGCTTTTCATCATCATAAATTCAAAACATTTTCACAAACGTTTCACTTGGTCAAAATGAAATTTGATTATTAAAAAAAGTAACAAAAATAGGAAGTGGCTGAGAACTGTAAACAAATTATGTGCTAATGAGGAAAAGGCAAATTGCTAGAATACCTGTTTTGAATATATTTTTCCATGAGAGACAGTTTTCTAATTCAGCCAAATAAATAGTATTTGGTGTCTCAAATACTATCACTATACTGGCATGTGGTTTCTGGCATTATTAAAATCATGTATATGCCAAAATCTCACATATGCAGGTTTGGCATTTATTTTGAACACCCATTCCTAGTAGCATGAAAAACAAAAGTGCAGAAGGCACACAGTATTAAATACAACTTCCACAGCTTTAAGCTTGATATTGTTCCAGAAAGACGATTAGCAGATCTAGCCAGCTTTCTTAAGTCTTTTCTTAAAGAAAACATAGTAGAGGTTAATAGCAATAGAACATTTTGTAGAGTATATATATAATA
>JANHFQ010009836.1:297278-302278 GCA_032468035.1 Aparallactus werneri | reverse complement strand
CCAACAAATCAATTTCTATTAAACAACAATGTCCATATATGTATATATTTTAGTTTTGCTGAACTTGCTAAATGGCTGTACCCTCTGTAATCTTTCAGTCCTGTTTCAAAATGCAAAAATTCTAAATAGAACAAAAAGTCATTGCTATAATAATAATTCCCGGCTTAAGGAGTCACAATCTTGTATGAAACTTGTTGCTAATCCTAGTACCACCAAATGATCTCATCTTTCATTCTGGCTGGATTCCAACACACAATTTCATTAACCCAGGTACCGCAGGTGATAAAACTCATTTTTCCCTAAAGAGACAGCTAAAAAGTACAGTTATACATTTATGAAGTACCAGCAATCAAAATTATGGATTTTTCTAAAAGGTTTTTAACTACTTTTATTGAAAGGAAAATTGCTGTCTCAGACTTTTTTGACACTATTACTAATAATAAATTTTACCATTTAGACACAGCAATAATGTGGGAGATGGTGTCAGTAAAAAGTATGAAACAAAGATGATCGCTGTCTCTTAATTAATTCCTTCTGATCAGATACCGGAAATGAACCTTAAGAGACATAAACCAAATATCTAAAACTCTCATTGATTGCATACAATGGGGTTAATTCCAAGAGTATACAACATAAAACATATTTTATATATATAAATGAATTAGCATGACGATCACTAACTACCAGTAACCCTGTTGTTCTACAAAAATAACACACTATAAAATTATCTGTAACACCAGCTCTGGGACTTTTCCCTCCAAACTTTCCCCCTGAATATTATAGAGATCACTAGAGGGCAGTGTGGTATTTAAACCACTCTGACCTTTGTAAGTAATGCAACTATTACTTAGGTCTTGAACTTTACTACAATGTCAGCAAGGTTAATCAGGATGCTGTAAAATCTGTGACATTCAAAACTGAATTCCGATTTAACATGTTCCACACATACTAGGGGACAGAATGAATTAATATTTTGTTGATTTTATAATTATGCCGATCAACTTTCCTATATATTTGTTGTCTGCCAGCATTTAAAAGGGGATGAATAAGAAAAATCCCACCTTTAGCTGGTGGTCAGTTTGCAAAATAAACTAGGAAAGATTGTGTGTATAAAATAAACAACCGTATATACCTTTGGAAGTTTCCATCCCTGCGTCTTTTTCTTCTAATGTTGAACAATTTTAACCTCGATGTAGTTCAATTAATCTTAAAGATAACTTCAGTTTAAAACTTTCTGATCTGCAGACAGCAGTCATTAATGCATTTGAAGCAAGTTCTGGTTTCCAGCTTTCTTTAAGCAGGTATCCTTATACGTACTTTTCTCTCTCTAAAACCACAAGCATAGTTTCTGGAATTTCATGTGGAAGTGCTTAAGGGGTTGAAAGTTAACACCTTTGTGAGCTGAGTAGCCTTGCAGTTGCTGCTAAACAAAAGCTTCTTTTAGAAGCTTTCCTGAAATGTTTTCTTAACATGTTCCAAGTAGTTTTAGGCAAGCAACTAAAGTAAACAAGATGTTACCATGATAAAAACACTTGTGAAAACATTGCAGTGTGTGCCTAAAATGTTTCTTTCACACAAGCATTCCTTAGTTTTACCAGCAAGCTTCCATCTATAATTCATAAAGGATTTAATTTTTAAATGTATTTCAATTAAAACTGTTACTGTTCCTACCAGACTTCGCAGAATTACAAGTCCCAAACTATCAAGGTTATATGTTGATTACAAAGCTTACTCCCTTTTGTAAAATAGTGATCTTAGTATATTTGTGTATATACGTATCACACAGTATTATGTGTACCACTATCCTTTCAAAAGAAGTGGATTTCTGAAGTTCAGCGTTCAAAAGGGGAATCCTTGGTGCTCTCTGAAGTTGTTTGTTTGCCAATGTTTCATTATCCAGTTAGGTAACATCATCAGTGCTGATTATGTTACCTAGTTGGGTAATGAAATGTCTACAAGCAAACAACCAAGCTCAGAGAGCACCAAGATTTCCACTATTATCTTTCATTTGGGATTTTTCAACATCATTTCTGATAGTCTCTGATCCTTGACATTCGGGAAATATACCTATCCAGCCATTATAATGTCAAGGAGGCAAAGTTTGCTCTGGAGAGTAGATGGCATTACTTGATATATCAATAGGTGGAACAAAAATCACAGACAGAAGGGAATGAAAGTATTCAGAATTTCCAAAGTAAGTAATTAAACTCACAGTACAACTTGCTGCATTCTCCACGATGAACAAGAGGACTCACATGCTGAACAGTATGTATTTACAATGGGCACATTTGATGGGAACCCAGTTAGGGAAGCTGGTATATAATAACACATCCTACAGCTGTATCATATTTAACAATATGGTCCAAAATGCCAATACAAATGTAACACAGCAATACACACATGTACATCCACATGCACACATACTTATTCAGATACAATTGAATGTAGATCAGATAGATAGATAGATAGATAAATAGATAGATAGATAGATAGATAGGTAGGTAGGTAGGTAGGCAGGTATTAGGATGGGGTGGGATGGCATAGCATAGCATAGCATAGAACAGAATAGAACAGAATAAAAATTCTTACTTTAAAAAAGACTGGAAGTCTTCACATACTGCTTCGCAGCCCGGCCATTTGCATACTCCGTGCCCATAAAGCGGATGACTATGAGAGGGTTCTTCGTGGGATAAACTGAAAGAATAATTAAAAGGTGGAAGAGAGGAAACTATTATCATGTGAAACTTTCCATAAGCTTACTTTGGTGTTTGAAAAACATATTTATCAATACAATCCAGTAACAATACAAAATATTTAGGATTAAGCAAATCATTTTGGATCATGAAATACAGGTTTACAAGAGAACATTTCTAAACTTTATTGAGGAATTGTACGTATCATATGAATCAGAGGTCTTTCAAAAAGTTGAAAAAATGAAATATACTCCAAATTACTCTTAAGATGCTTAAAAATTGTACCAGAGTAAGACACTTTTATTTGTACCAAAAATATCTCTGCATCTTTGTCCATAACTATCCAAATACTGAACTTGTAAAATTTTGATTACAGTATGGAAGTCAATAACATTTTCATGGGTAACAAGAATCATTAATACATATTTTGGAGCAACATTGCTGTTTTTCATAAGTCAAAATAAAAATTAAGGTTGTGGGAGAGGGAATATGTCTGAACACAAAATGGTCAGGGAAATGAATCTGTTGTATTTATTATTATTCTGAAGTATTTTTATTCAGCTATGGTATGAACAAAGGAATTTTTTTTACAATTCCCATAATTTTAAATGACTTTTATATATAAATAAGCTTTAATTTTTTTAATCTCTACTCCTCTTATTTTTAACAAAAAGCTATGCCCAATACTATTAAAACTTTTTTATTTAAAATATACCCATAAGGACTATCTATACATGTTTCATTTTGTTCCTGGAATATTGTCTCTTATACACCAACAATCAGCAGTCTTATCTCTGAACTATCACAGAGGTATATTTGCCTACAACATTGGTTCAAGATGGCTCCAGTGACTATTTTGTTAGTATTCATTTGCCTTAAACTTCCACTGTAATTCATGCAAAGACTTGATAAACCTTATATTAAGATATTACGAAATATGCTACCATTATAGTTAATATTACAGTATTTAGAATAAGCTATAAGGTAGGGGCAACATTCTTTTTTTAAAAAAAAAATATCAGTCAGTGTGCTAGAGTGCAAAGGACATCAGATTTGGACTAGAAAAAGCAGGACTTAGTTAGGTCTTTATTCAGCTGCTATTTGGAGTGATTATAATAACTCAGTTTAATATACTTGTGATTAATTAAAAAAAATAAAGGAAAGATAGCATACATGCCCTGACTATACTGGAAACCTGGAATACACACTAATGTTAGTTGAACAGCTGTATTTTTACTGTCTGAACTATAGCAAAGTTGTTAGTAAACAGGATGTTTGGGATAGGATTCTGGAACGTAACAGTAATAGATTGGCTCTGGTGACTGTGTTGTAAGAGCAAACAATGTGAAATACATTTTTAATAACCATTGCTATAGAATGACTATTGGAAACAAAATAAAAGAGCATTATTGAAAGAACGATCTGTCTTCTAGAATTAACAGATAGGAATAAGAGGAAAAATGTTAGAAACAAGTGATGCTTTTCACAGAAGGCTAAAGTTTTGATGAGCACAATATTAATTTAAGTAACTCATGAAGTCCCATTTGTGTAAATAAAAATGTCTTTCAAAAAGAACACCAGAGTAAATTTAGGGAAATAAAATACATGAACATGAAGAAAGGGAGAAAGAGAGAGTAAAGATATACTGAAGTTGTATGATTTCATTTAAAACAAGTTTTACTGGAGAAGTTTTTATAACCGATGTTACTCATAATCAGCTCTTCTAAACATTGAATGATTTAATTGGTTTTCTTGTTATCAATTGATTGCGTATTGAATTATCAGGCCCTTTAGGTCAATAAAAATGTGTAGCTATGTTCAGCTCTTGCAACTTTCACATTTTTCTATTACAACTATAAAAAATACAAGATGCAATAATTATAAGGTGAAACAACATATATATTGTATAATTTTGCCACAATAAGTTATTTATTACTTATTTTTTAAAAAAAATAATGGTATTCTGCACGGATGCTGGTCCTTGCCTTCCAGTATAAAATATATTAACTTTTGGAGAATCATGTACTTATTCATTTATATTTCTGATATTTTCTATGACATTATGTAACTAAATTAAATTGAAATAACTAGCAGTCAACTTTATGTTAAAACATTCATCCAAAGAATAAATAGTACATACAATTAAAAAGTTGTATTTCTAGTCTTACTTTCAAAAATATATTGTGGAAATTGTGATTGTTTTGACTGATTTTTGTCAGACACTGATAATGTTACTATTTTCATGTCTGCCTTGAAAATCTACGTAGGTAGGAAGGGAAGGGAAGGGAAGGGAAGGGAAGGGAAGGG
>JANHFQ010009836.1:230121-243231 GCA_032468035.1 Aparallactus werneri | reverse complement strand
ACACTTCTGTACTGACAATTATTTATGGCATGCTTGCAATTTGAGTTTATTGTCCTATAGAATTACAGCACAATTTACTAGACAAATTTTAGGAAATGGATACTAAAATTCCACAGATATTAATGGTAACAAGAACCAAATCCAAACTAGAGCATTGAAATATAGGTATAGAATGGTTAAGTATTGGTGACAAGTGCTGAGATACAGAGAGTATTAATTCCTTAAATCATTGTCTTATTGATTTCCATTCAAGTAACAAGGGGAAGACATATATAGAGACTGACTGACAATAATGAAACAAAGAAAAGAACAAGAGCATAAATAAACAAACAGAAGAAATAGATTAGATGCTGATTTGACACATTTACTGGTTTGGCAGAAACAAGCTTTCTTCGCTCTCTTGCAATCGCCAGACTCTATAACATATCACAAATGCTGCATAAAATTTATGCAGGGTGAGCTGTGTTGTGGGACAAGTCCAATAAAAATTACTCCAGTTACACCCAAGTAAATCTGGATCCAAACTAATGACATTAATTCTAACATCAGACAGGGTAGTTTCGATTAACCAGTTATTGGTTTAAGTACTTAAAAAAAAAACCTAACTCCATAGAAAGACAGAGATCACATGATTATATTTTTTGATTTTGTAGACTTTAAAAATATTTGACTGAATCTGCCTGTACTTCATATTTGTCCTTCAATATTTTCACTAATTTAGAATTAAAATATTGTGCGCCATTTCTTAGTATCATCATTCTATAAAGAAAATGTAATTATATTTTCTTAATGATTGATCAAGATATCCGAAAGCAAACATTTTGGATTTTTTTTAAAAAAAATGTTACTCCTGATTAATGTACAAATCAATTTTATTTGATCAGATTTAGGATGGAAGTATACATAATGGGTTTGTCTTCTACCCAACATTCATTTAATGCAACTAATGAAATGAAGAATAATAAGAGACTTGTCATAAATTAAGGAAATTTCCTACAGATTATTTACTCCACAATGCCATCATAAGTGTTTGAAAATCAAAGGGAAAAGCATTTTAGTATTCTACAAGAAGAAAGAATTCCACTGTTCTACTCTTTCCATTTCCATTTCAGATGAGCACAACTGTTATTTTTTTTATTTTTTGCTTTAGATGATAACAAGATTGAGACCTCAAAAAAGAGTTTCACATAATTTGCAGATCTCCTTCCTGCAAATGATGCTGTGACAATGAACAGGTAGTGCACTGAAGCCATATTTACCAGTTACCAGCTATTGAAAGCTTAGCCCAGGATTATGACTAAAAAGACCTGAGAAATGAACAAGGAAGCAAAATGTTCTTGCTTCTTCTTTGGCATGCTGGTGGGGAAAATAAAAATTTTTAAAAATTTCCTGAGACCAGCAACAAGTGTTGAACTGCTCCTCTTCCTCTGGATTGGTCCCACTATGTCCTGAGGAGACAGGACAATGGAAGCAGGGCTATGGAATGGCTCCACATGTTGGAAGGAAAACTGGTTGATGTCCAAGAGAAAAGTGTCATTTGCTTCAACTTCAGCAACTCTTGTCTTCCTCACTATTCCTGCTTCTTCTCTTGCCCACTTCAAGTGTAAAGTGGTGAAAGGAACATTATCCCACAGCCTGCTTCCAAAACACAAGGCATTTACCTAGACTAAGTTTTAAATAAATAGGTTTGGATATCCAATTTCTTAATTTTCAAATGTCCCATTTATTCATGTCACTAGTCCCTAACACTACTAGGATTCAAAGAGAATGTGATAGCAGCAATGGGCTATTACAGTTCACACTTTATTACCCACAACTACTAAGGTCATTAAAACAAGAATGATTGTACGGATCTTAAGTTATTGATTGTGGTTAAGTACTGTTATTTAATTCTATGCAGAATATCTGGGAAGCTGCTAAAGGCACACAACAAAGAGTGCTGAAAATTATAGCCAAGGCAAGGAAATTTCACTGAGATTCATAACAACTAGCTAGTGGCTAAAATCAATAGTATTTAAAGCAGTCATGTAATTTCTAAACTACCGGTTCTAATATTTATGGCTCCTGGTTTGAATATATCCCATCAAAACAGTACTTGTTTTACATACTGTACATTATACTTATATCTGAGTCAAATAAGAAATCTCTATTTAAGCTTGTTCTTTAGCATGTTAACGCTTTAATCCGGGAGGACTAAAATTTGAGATTCCTTTTGCAAATAATATTTAAAATCCGTTTCTTTAAATATCATCTAATTTTATAAAGAAAAGAGGCCTCATACTGGTAACTATCCAAACACATCAATCAACAAACGTTTATTGATAGAACATGTCTTCACGACTCTGAAATAAACTAATTACAAGGTATGCTAATAAAATACATGTTATGAATGACAATAAAATGCATGAAACATGATCAGCGTAATCATAAGAGGCTCCTTCACAGTAAAACAAATGAAGGTTATAGATTATGCTTATTGATTTCAAGAATGTGTAAATCTATATGGAGCTAAGGTACAGACAAATGGAAGTTCAGACTGCAATCCACAGAACATTTCCTCAGGAATAAGTTTCATTTAACACAGCAGGACTTTAATTCCAAACACCATTTATAATACTAGCAACGTGCTACTCATACAGTCTGCTCTGTGAAACAGCCATCACTTCATTGTTCTGTTTTAATTTTAAGGAGACAGTTGTGTGATTTATTTAATAACTTTCCGATATTCTCTTCAATCTGTAATCCAGGTTCTCTAAGCTCAAAAAGCACCAAAGACCCCAAGTTAATAATGTTCATCCAGTCCTCTTTTCATTGACAAAGTGTGGTAGGCAACTAACATTGACAAAGGCAGAGTACAGTTGTGTCCCTAACACAGTCCTACTAGAAGAGATCTGCTGACATTTCTTCTGTCAGAAATTGAAAATATGCCTTTAAATGAATTCAACTGATCCTCGATTCATTTGATTGGTCTATATATTGCATCATTGTAACTTTATATTTGATTCTAAACTCACTTTTAGGATAAAATTGTGAATTCAGGGTAATATTTTTTTCTCCAAAATTCAATTTGTTTGATTAGACTGACTGCTAAATATTGGCTTTCTCCAACTTCCAATTTAATATATATCAAACATTATTATTTTAAAAATGTTATTATTCTAACTAAGGATCTTGATGATAATAATAAAAACAACAATTAATTTAGCAGAGGGAACTTAAGAAATGTATTTTTAATTCTCTCAGTCCCTTTAGTGGATGAGAAAGAATACTGAAGTGGTCAAATATAAGTTATATTAGGCCATTTTAAGGCAATGAAAAATGTTAACTCCACTAACTTAGTAAGACCAGTGTCTACAGAATAAAAGACACCTCAACTGATTTGAGTAATGCATTAATTCTAAAGTTGCCTATGCAACAATAAAGGAGGAGGAAAAAAATCATTCAGCATAATGCTAAAAGCAGTTCAGCCCACTGGAATAAGGAAGCACTAAATCACATTATCTTTTTCTCCTGTGGATAAAACATTTCTGACACAATATTTCAGGTCTACAAAACAAAAACAATTAAAGAGAAAAAGAAACCACACAGAGCTGGATACATTCATGCGGAAATCATGATTCCCGTTTCATTATGCAAAGTATAGAATTTCACTTTTAAGACTTCAGTATTCTTCCTGAAATAACACTGCAGAGAACATGACGACAGGTACTGTTTATTATATTAATGTAAAATCAGTTAAGTAGTCAGTCATTAGCATAAATGTTCTATCCTCAACAATACAACCTCCTATTTTAAAAAAGGGAGGAGGAGAAGAAATAAGAGTGAAGCTCTTTACAATTCAATTAGCATGTTTTTTTATCATTTTGTTTATTGCGCTTCACTAAGAGTAGGAGTTTAACTAGAGACATACACAATTAAACACAATATATTTTCCTGACGGTTAATAATTCTGTGCTTCCTACTACGTAAAGCTTTCTTTCCTAACTGAAAAAAGAGGGGGTGGGTGGGAAGGAAAATTTATATTTGTTTTAATATGCAACCTTAGTGGAATCTGACCCTATCTCCACTTAGCTTGCACAATTGATTTCTTATTTATGTGCCAGGCTACAAGTTAAAGCCTATCTACTTCATTTGCATATAAACATAGATTTTACATAAATTAAGACTTTATTGTTAAATGTTTGTTAGGATGAACTATTTTCCCTTCTTATCTAAAGAGACATGCAGAAAGAAGGAGGAGGATTCAGTTGTACTCAGTTTTTAAAACAACATACCTGCATAACAGGATTACAATAGAAAGGAATCTTCTTCAGTCAACCTTTGTTTCTCTTTAGCTTACTTAAAAAAGCAAAGCAAAACAAACAACAGGAACAGAGCTCTAAAGAGTTTGTAGACTCTTAATCTCATCCCCACAAACCTCAAACAGTCAAAAAGCAACAACCACGTATCCTCAATTTCACTAACCATCTTAGTGTTTAATATTTACACACTAATTTAATACATTCGGGGAATCATAACAAAACGACTATGATTAAATTAGCATTTTAACAGTTGCACACTAGAGAGGGGTTTATTATTATTATTCTGCAGCATCTGAAAAACTGTAAAATTTACGCCAGCAAAGTAATTTGCAGCATTAGCATATATTTTTATATTCTACTTTCTTGCTCGAAAGATTTTCATGTGAATTTGCCTTTTTTTTCTGGGTATGTGAAGGAATAGACTGGAGGATGGGATATTGAAGAAACTGTACAGTCTAATGTAATATTAATAACCAATTAAAAATATGGTGAACTTACTCCCAATCAGACACAAAATCCCAGACAAATTATGACAAGATGATTTCATGTTACACATTCATTTAAAGCATGTCACAATGCAGTGTTACAACCTTTCCAAATATCTGCAAAAGTTTATTTGCTTGTAACATATTGTGTTTCATTCCTATCACAGGTATGTTCATCTACAAAATTCTAATTTGCACTCATTCTACTCATTTTTTAATTAAAAAACCCCTATAAGATTCTTCTATCGCATATTTGCTGTCAACTGATTTATTTCTAATAAAGACATAGTTAAGACAGAATATTCTCTGTTCTTTAAAGATTAAAATTTAAGGGGTTTCTTCCTCCTTTAAGGATGCCTTATAAAGTAAGGCAAATGAGAAAACGCAAGAATAAAATCTGCTCCCCAAACAGTGCAGTAAATAGAGTAAATAGCAAAACTAATACAACAAATAATCTACCCTTTCCTAGAAAATGTAAGAAACTAAACTGCAGTATTTGGTACTGGTTTATAGGGAAAATGTATCAAAATTTAATGTACTCTCCCATGTGTCATCTTGTTTTTTCAAGACTTCAAATAGAATTGGAAAATACAAAATAACAAGCCCTTGAGAAATCACACAAAGTCAACCTTTTTGATGTTATTGGTTTACCTTGTTCTCTGTTATCTGAACAATGATGTTTCAGATTTAAGGGCAAGATTGAGAACTTTAAAATTAAAATATACTATTGTTGTCCGGTTGTCCTTTTCTTTTCCTTCAGAAGGATTGAAATGAAATAAATTCTTAATGGATGAGTGAGCGAGAAGAACTCTAGTAGAAAGGCAAAGCGAAGTGGATAATTGTTCAACATTCATTTATACATCCATTCTACCCCACCTCATCACATCATATACTGCAGACAGGAGAAATACTTCCCAAGAGAGGAAACTGCTTTGAAAAGGTTAACATAAAAGACTACTTCATAAAAAGACTTGATTTCCTTAAAAAACAACAACCCCAAGACACCCACATTAGCTTTAGAGATGAGGAACACATGGGACAGTCTCTGACCCTATATTTCTTTCCTGCCCTTCAGTCCTGGATAACATGGGGTGGGGAAGCATTGGGATAAAAGAAAAAAGCTAACAAGAACACACACATCCCTTTAAAAAAAAAAAGGATTCAATGTCTGAACTTCACAGGGAATCCAGTTTCAAGCAAACACTGTCCAACTTTCATTAAAACAAACAAACAACTTAAAATCAGCCAAACAATATCAAGTCAGTCTTCAGTATCAGAACTTTCCCACAATCTAGCTCTGCAGGTGTGGATTTGGGAAATGGGAGGGGATTCTTTGTATTTACTTATTTTCTGCAACAACAATTTGGGAAGGGGTGTGATAGATAGATAAGGAAAGAGAAACAATGTTAATCTCTCAAGTAATAAACATTTTTTTACAAGTAGATTGATTCTGCTGGGGGGGGGGAACATTGTCACATTTTGTTTTTGCTTCTTTCTGCCTTTCCATTCTCTAAACTTTTAACAGCAGTATGATTTTCCTACCTTTAAAACAAATCGTGTTCCGCTTTTTCCAGAGCAACAGAGTTTGAGATATTGCAATCAGCCATTCGCTTACATTTTCAGCATTTTGGAAAGAAATAAAACTATAGTGAAATAAACACGAGACTTCCTACACAATCTCAGGTCTCACCATATGCTGACAGCTGACTATTTAAGAAGATACGTGAGAAACTGTATTAACATATTTGCTATGTGCCTCTTAAAATTTAGCATATGTTTTAAAATTTTGCCTCTTAACAAAATCAATAATCTTTGCTGCTCACTGTGCATATTTGATTCTTTTTTAAAATTACACATAGCCCTTCCTGGTCAGTATGAAGGGGAAGCAAAACTAGGTACTTATCCATCTGCATCAAAACTTACTATTTTTTAAAATAAATCCACAGTAGAACAATCTAGTATTTTTCCCCCTGTGGATGCTTATAGTTTGCATAAAGTAATACATTTCAGTCAGATACTAAAGAATCATTACAGTCTGACATTTACGTCTTCATGATTCAGTTACTAAGAGAATCCTTCTAAGAGTTCTCATTTTTGAAGAAACCAAATAAAACAAATCAACCCCTACCTTGTATGTACATCATAAAAGCAAAGCTGACATTCTGCTTTTAGGTGCATAACAGTGTAAAAAGTTCCAAGAAATTATTATCCCACAGTCAATTTCAGTGCATGACTCCAATTTTAGCCCAACTGGGCATGGCAACTCCTCATTCCTGCCTGTATTAGGTAAGATGCTGTTTTTAAAGGGGGCAAAGTGGTTAGGACAGGTATTACAAAGTATGGTAAGGTGTACTTAAAAGAATAGTTTGTTAAACTAACAAACAAAGAACAAAACCGCACTGAAATAAATCCTCCCTATCATAAGCTTTCTGATGATTTATGATATACCAACTCAGCAAGGTTATGCAACACTGCATGCCTTTTTAGATGCATTATTTGAGCCAGTTGAGATTTAATTAAGATCACAGCCTCCAAAATCCCTGTCAAATGAAAAATTCACAGAAGACAATGCACTATATATCCTCATTCAGATAGTCTCCTCTCCATGACTTTGGAATAACATAAGTTAATCCTGTTTCTATGGTGGCAGACAAAAGTTAACAAATTTTGTTTTCTTTTTACAATGTGTTGTTTTCTGGTTTGTACCATGAGATCATACCTTAATAAGGAAGGGATTCGGGGTCAAGCAGTGGGAATAAGAATCATAAAGCAGTGAGAATTTGCAGAAACATGTCTTAAACACCAGCAGATATATCTTGACATTTTCACTGGTCTGCTGTGATGTCACCCTGTTTTCATATAATTAACTCTTGCTTGTAAGGGTGGGATTTTATACTATCTGTCCATTAGTAATACGGTCACAATGAAGTATTTTTTTTTTAAAGTCATTAACAGTATTGTATTTTGGCAGGCAATTTTTTTAAAAAAACAACAGAGTACATACAGATAACGTCCATTATGATGTTACTCATGATTAAATGTGTTACTTTGCCAAGATGCATTTTTATTCCTATTAAGGTTTATAAAAACTTCGGGCCTGTAAATTGTTGAAGAGTTATTTTTAAAAGAAAGTTCACAGAAAGAGTTTACCTCTTGCAAGTATAAATTTCTGTTTGTGTTATCTTACCATCATTTTGCTTATCTCATAGTTTAGAAATGACAGGTGCTAGCAGTCTTTTGTTTGACAGGCCCCTACACAAATAACTGTCGTGCCTGAAAAGGCTAATGCACTGCTAATGAACAATAAATCAGCTTTGATTATAAAGTGTCAGGCCAATCAGTTTTCAGTTCAGCTCTATCATAGTCTAGGCCAAATCAGCTACAGTGTTTGGACAGGATTTGTTTTCAGATTTATATCCGTAACAGGACAATTTCAGGCAGGACAAAGAAAGAAGACAAGTGTGGTTGTTTAAAGTTTTCAACAACATAAGAGTCTCTTTTCCTTCTCTCTGAGAAGCTGCAGTACTTCTACTACTAGTACTTGTAGAAGAATAGCCCTGCTTCCAGATGTAAGGTTATTAGAAAGGATTAAAAGTACAGAATCACCACATTCAACATTTGTGCATATTGGTCACCATTTATACATAGAATTCAAAAAAGAAACACGGACATAAATTCATATACTGCTTTTTCAACTTGAACTCAAACTGGGCAAGAAGCTGGAGTGCATTTATGTTAACTCTACTAAGCACTTGATCTTAGCTAGTCCATATAACATAATTAATCCTGTCAGTGTTGCCTAATAAGTTTTAGGGCACACGTGCCCTTTTATGTGCATATATCTGTATACACAAACAGACCCATCAATTAGACATACACAAACGTGAAAACATATTTCATACTTCTGAAGGACTTTCATTTTGCCCTCTCTATTTGCTTCAGAAATATCTGTTAGCAAGGTAAAAGTTTTTCTTCAGGAAAAAAAATCTCATTCAATAGAAACAAAGCAGATTTCTTATGTATTAAGCTTATCTTCCCTTTCCACTCTTTTTTATTTTTATTTTCATATACCATCCTAAAATCTCCTAGAGTAAGTTGATAGCAATTCTTTAGATTTTAAAACTGCACTTTACACAAGTAAATTCCTCTTTGATCTATTCAGTTTCTCTCTACTCTTCAACTGTCAGAAATGAAAGAGTTAATCTCAAAGAGGAAGCATGTATATATGCACTTTGCTCTAAACTAACCACCCACTTCCTAACTGTTCCCTCCTCTACACTACCACCACCCCTTAGAAAAATAATCTCCTTTTTGCAGGAAAATTCAGTATTCTAAGCCTGATGCTTAGCTTGGTTACAGTTAGATCCAGTTACACTTATTTCTTCAGAGAACATTAATCCTGGTAACTGTCAAAAAGCAAACCTCTCGTACATAATTTCACGTGGCAAATTGTCTAGCAAGTAAAATCAAACACTTAACTGTGCCTGACACAGAATTTTGCACATCTGCAGTTTTACTCCCCTTTTTCAAAGAAATTATAATTAAGGCAATTATGCCATAAATATTGAAAGCATGCCTCTGATGATAGGATAGAATCTCACTCATATATTTGTATACAGCAACTATATTCCCAAACAGCATTCTTTTCAAGGCAATTATTTACGAAGTTGTTACACTGACTGCCAGACAAAGAAGAAATGTATTCATGCCCTGCTCGCAGTTTTTTTTTAAAAGGCTGTTCTCAAATCGTCCCTTAAAGTTCGTGAAAAGACGACCCAGGCCTACATAATGTAAATACAGTTCGCTGCCGGTCTGTTTCTCAGCTTCTTTGTAAAACTCTTGACGGAGTGGAGTAAACAAGAGAGTTCAAAAAGCGTCAATTGAAAGAGAGCGCAAGAAAGAACAGAAAAGAGAAAAGAAAAGAAAAGAGAGGAAGTTGAATAAACACCCCTATTTTGTCTATGCAAAATTCAAGATCATTGCCCTATATTATTTGAAACAAATAATAAAATCAATCGTATTGACAAACCTGACAAACTCCATTTAGCTGCCACCACAAACACAGTGCTGGGCCATGAAGCTGTATTAAGGCTTGCTGTACAGTCTTCAGGTTACAGACAGATTGCACACACAAGGGTGCTCCTGGGCTGACAAGATGCGAACTACCCAATCAGCCACGCCCTTCTCCACCAATCACAACCAGCCTCTAAACATAATCAGTTCAAACACCCCTACACAATGGGCCTCTCTCTCACCCCCTTCTCCTCTCTCTCTCTCTCTCTCTCTCTCTCTCTCTCTCCCTCTCCCCCCCTCTCTCAGGCAGGTGAAATAATGCTTTTGTGAAATAACGCTTTTGTCTCTAAAGCAACTACAATTAAGTGCTGTTAACCCTGTGACCCAACCGTGTCTGTTTCTGTGCTCTAAAAAAGCATGGCAAAGAGCATATGCTTACTCAGTCCCTGCAAAGATCACTTCCAAACTATTTTTCCCCCCTTAAGGAAACGAAAACCAACCCCAATTGAACGCGGGCTAACAGATCTTTTTAAAATCTCACAGTGAAAGAGATATCTGTTCAGCAGAGCCTACGCGACAGTACGGAGAAGCAAGCGAATGCAACCTTTCACAGCAATCGGTTTTAAAAATCAGATAGGCCAAAAGAGGAACGATTGTACTTATAAGGGGTGGTGGTGGTTTTAAAAACCTCATTTGAAAATCAGATGGTGTTTTTTTTTTTAAATGGGGAGATACTTTTAGCAAAAAATACTGCTTTTATTATTTCACAACCATCTAGCCTTTTCAGATACTTCTGCCTAGCACAGATTATTCATGGTACAATCCGGTATAAATCATGCAAACATTTGCAAATAAGTATTCAACAGGAGTTTGTACAAATTATTTGTGTGCCTGGCCTATGCAGAGAATTACCACCCACCTCCTCCAAACAAACCAAAAGGAAATGAATCACATACTGGAGAATGATAAGATGTAAAAATTTATCACAACCACAGATGAATCTATTATAGCCCTCTGATCAATGTTTTCCAAATAAGGATTTTTACAAACTTTGTTGTTAAAGGCTGCAAACAAGTACTTCTGAATTTAGTAGCATCTTCTCAAATGTTTGGACAGTGTTGGGACCTTTTCACTATGAGATTTGATGGTTCTGTGCAATTAATGCACAGAATTAATTGCGTCAAATGGCCAGATAAAAAGAATTATCACTTACTTTTAAGCATTAATGCTCCCCCTCCCCAAATAATAGAGCATGTTTTAAAATGTAAAATTTATTGAGTGGACTTCATCTCATTAATTTGAAAAATGTATCTTGATATTTTAAAATAAATAAAAACATGTAGTATTATAAATATTATATACAAATAAAAATTAATTTGGCTGAATTTTTTTTTCTTCAGGGGATACAGTTGAAATACTTCAATTATTTTAACCTGCAATTAACTAAACAAAATATCTTGCAAACGCAACATAAATCGCAAAAGGAACATGAATCCAAAACAACCGTTGTGCTGTTTTGGGGGAGCTGGGATGGTCTCACAATACAAAATGATCCAACTCAATGATACTTGTAACCACATGATAAACCAGATGTGAAATGGATTGCTTTCCATAGCTCGAAGTGTTTTCTGTTAGACAACAAATTAATGAAATGTTTTGTGCAGGTCACTAAAAAGTTGACCCCTACCTTATGAATATTTAACAATGGACTACAGACATCTTATGTGAGATCCTAAATCTGCCAAAAAGCATCATCTCTGAATCAGACAGATTCTTGCTCTTAAATCAATGGCTGAAGTAGAACAAATCTACATGTCAAGGACATGGATCTTAAGTGTGAATTGTGAATATTATAGGGACATATTTTGCAACTGTTTTATGTAAAGAAAAATAATGCAAAAGGAATGTTAAAAGCAAAAATAATATTGTGTTATTTTATATCCTCAGAGGTTGCACATGTTTGAGTTTCTGAAACTGCTGAGGAGGAGGAGGAGGAAGGGGGACGACGGAGGCTATTTAGTTAAAGCTTTGCACAGTTTTTCCTCCACTTGCAGCTCTTTTCTCTTCTGTGAAAGCTGTCTCTTATATTCATGATCACATAACTGCCTTGTGGCAAACAGATGAGCTACCTGCATTTTAAAATACTGTTTATATAGTATTCTCCATGGCAAAGTACTTTGCTACTCTGTCTCTTTCATCCTCCCTATATCGTGATGTGAGAAGCCTCTCAGATTGGAGTCTGGTGAACTGATAGGGAATGAAGTCTAAATTTCACTTGTGGGTTGATAGGGAATGAAGTCCAAATTTCAGAAAGCTAAAAACTGATGCAAATGCAGCCGAATGCACCCTGATTTCAAGGAAGAATAAGCTGGATCACTTTTGCATTTTGTCTTGCGTGAACAATGCATCCATGGTATTCATTCAGGGATTTGGGAAAAGGCACTGGTGTCTCTCAGCCCAGTCCAGCCTGCCTTACAAGACTGTTGTAAGATAAGAGTGGAGATAAAAAGAAAATATAAATATCCCTTCTGTCTCACATAGACATATGGTTAGATCAGGTCAACATACATCCCCTGCAAATTAGACCTATTTGACACACAGCTGGAAGAGAATATGGGATCCATGGCAGAGACAGACAAACAACGTGTACATGGACTAACCATAGGAATCACTCTGAAGTGATTTCTCTGAAAACTTAGAAAGGAATTTTGTTTTAGTCAGCTATGTATGACATTTTACACAACTAGTAGCAATCCTTTTCACCCCTCCCTATTACAGAATCCCAATTTTATTAAAATAAAAATAAAAATACTGTTTTATAATATTGTTATGATATACAATGTCTCCTTTGAGCCAAGATTTGTCTCTTAGAAACTTCATGGGTGTGCCTTGACGACAGCGTGGAAATGACTTGTTACTGTTTTTTCTTGGGAGTTTTCTCTTTTTTAAAAACCGATTTCAGAGTCTACCCTACAGCCTTGGGAATTCCAAGTAGTTTCCCAACCAAGTATTAACTAGTCAAGTTATCTTTCAAAGAATAGCTAAGGTTGGTAGGATAATGAATATGAACTACCATATTTTTCGGAGTATAAGACACTCCGAAGTATAAGACACACCTAGCTTTTGGGGAGAAAAACAAGGGAGGGGGGAAGTGCGTAATACATTTGACTTGATTACTCAATATACAAATCCAGAGTTACTGACATGATTATGCTGGCCACATACAAAACATTCTCTACTTTTATTTCAGAACTAAGGCTTTAAAATGTTTTACAAGGTGCCCTGGGATATATTTGTTTTGAAATCTGATT
>JANHFQ010009836.1:205915-218139 GCA_032468035.1 Aparallactus werneri | reverse complement strand
AAGAAGAAGGGGGCGACAGAGAATGAGGTGGCTGGATGGAGTCACTGAAGCAGTCAGTGCAAGCTTAAATGGACTCCTGGGGATGGTAGAGGACAGGAAGGCCTGGAGGAACATTATCCATGCGGTCGCGATGGGTCGAACACGACTTCGCAACTAACAACAAAATCAAGTATTTGCGTTGTATAAATATGAAACACATCTGCTCAGGACCAGCAAGAGTGGGGGGGGGAGCAGCTCACTCAAGAAGCAGACTGGGAAGACAAAAGATCAAGGGCCTACCCCCAAACTTTGTTCTGAAGGCTTAGAACAAGACTACTCACTCCAATACTTCACTTTGAGAAATGCAACCACATACCCATGCAGTTTTCTGGACTAGGAATTACATCCAAACCCTTGCTGTCAGGAACTCTTCAGAATTTGGTATTGCCTGGGAGGGGTCTTGTGATAGCAGGCAAATAAAGGCAGAAAACACACAGCAGCAGCTCTCTTAAGGTAGAGGATCTGCTTGGGCTGCCATTACTCTATTCTCTCTGCCCTAAAAACTGGATTTGAAGCAAGTTTCCCCTTCCTCTTTTCCAGGTCTTCCTGAAATCTCAGAAGGAAGGGGAATCATTCCAGCGGGCAGGAATTGCAACAGAAATAGGCGTGCTTCCTGGGTCTTGCAAGATTTTATTCTTCAATTGGTGGGGTCCAAAGTGCACCCTCCCTGTTGTGCTGTACTGCAGAGGTGCAGATAACTGGAAATGTTTTTTTTTCTCATTAACTTCTCACTAGGTTTGTCTTTGCTGCTGGTGAGAAGAGCCACATGGAGATGAATGATGAATCAGAATTTTCAGCAATTCCACTAACAATTTCATTTAAGCATGGCCACAGTTATTTTAGCAATATTTTGGATTTTGTCATTGCACATTACATTAAACACCTTTTAGAAAGAATAATTAAAGTAGTCCCACTAGAGTACATACGCTAGGATGTTAGAAAAAGGTCACGGTGGGTTTTGAAATCTGCCTTTATGGTACTAAAATGAGTCAGTGTTTAATGACATGGTTTTATTTTTGAAATGTCTTACTTCTTCATGTGTAGGAAATCAATTATAAGTAATACTAGCAATAAATAGTATCGGCAAAATAATGGATGATTATTCTGTTCTAATAATGATTTTTTAAAATCCTGGCTGAAAGTACTATCGGTTCATAGCTAAAAATACATTCTACATTTGATAGGGCAACAACAGTATTAGGAAATAGAAATGAGAAGACAATTATTCTGAAAAAAGGGACAAATTTCTATATTTATGAGGCTTATGCCCAGTATGGAGGCTAGGGGTTACATGCAAGGAAAACATGGCCAGTTTAAAATGTGGTTCTTTATATTTCATTTGCTTTGACTCCAAATGTGAACGGCTGTACAAAATGAGCTCGCATGCAAAGTCAACAGGACACAATAAAAGCAGGTAATACCTCTGTTATTTTCATTCTAAGCTGGTGATTCTCTGACTGCAGCCCTTCTAATCGAGATGTGCTGGCTTGGTTGACACTCGTGACAGATGTTGATGTTTTTGAATCATCTTTCTTCTGGTTTTGGGTGAACTGAAGCCCTCTGTTCCGAGTGGCCGCATCTGGATTTGTTCTCAGAGTAATTAACTGAAAAATTTTAAAGAGCAATGAGATGATCCTCGAGGAAAATTATTGAGTCATTCGCTATCTATGCCCCGCCATCCCTTAACAGACTGTAAAAATAAAGGTTATACAGCACACAGATAATTCAAGCTTATAGTTTGCAGCAGCAAACAGCTCATTTTCCACATACACGGGACTTAAAATTATTCAACTACATGTAATCCAATTCTCAACTTGCATAAGTTTCTTATTGCACCACTGAGCTTCTCAAAACCTATGCAAGTAGCCTCAGTCCTGCTATGATTCCTTACCACCTCAGCGCAAACCATTCTATACATGTACTCTACGTACAGAGGTGGTATTTAGCCACCTAAAGTTCGGAAGAACCGGTAGCTAAATTTTGATTGGTTTGGAGAACTGGCAAATACTACCTCTGATTGGCTCCTTCCCTCCCCTCCCCCTTCCAGGAGTCTCCATGTGCCCCAATTTGGCTGCCAGGATGCTTCAGGGAGGTTTTCTAGGCCAAAATGGGGCACGGGAGTGCGGTGACATGCCTCATGTCCCTATTTGGCTGCCAGGAGGCTTCAGGGAGGCTTTCTAGGCAAAAAATGGGGTGGGGGGGGTTCCAGTCACATGACCACGCCTACCACGCCTACCAAGTCTTGCACATAGAACCAGTAGTAAAAAAATTTGAATCCCACCATTGGATAGGACCATGAGTCAAAACGACTGGATATCAGAAACCTTTATCTTTACTTTTATGAGGGGAGAAAGATAGAAGTTTGGCGACTATGTCAGTTGGTATCCCTTGTAATAAAGTGGTATGTTGCAAAGTGAAAATGACTTATTGTTGCCATGTTCTTGCTCCTGTCTGCAGCTTTTTAAAAAAATTGGTGGTGGTGGGCAAGCCCAACTGCTTTGTATCCTCTGCCTGGTATGAGGGAGGATGAAAAGGGGAATCTATAAACCTAATGATAATAATCCTACTAAACCTGCAGTAGATCCTATTCTTGTTACTTTTCTTACTTGCTTCTGTTTTAGCAATATTGTATTAATGAGGATGGAAACTACTGTCTAGCCAAGGACCCAGTTTCCATCATATATACATACTGTAGAGGCAGAGCTGCAGAAGAAAGGAAATTCGTTATATAAAAGAGAATTCAAAAATATGCCATTGTTCATGTTCACTCTCCCTCAGGAAGGAAAGCAGGCACTTCAGAGTCAGAATTAGCGCTAATAAACCAATTTTGAGATTTTATAATGAGAGAACTTATAGAATAATGATTCTAAAAGGCTTTGAATCAGAAGACTCAGAACTACGGGAATGATTCAGAACTACCCTCAGTCTGTTCTAATATGACTGTTGTCAAATTCTGCATTTTACAAAGGCTTTCACAAGCTATGGTTTCCCACATTCTTGCACTTCCTTCACTCTTTTGTATGCTGCAACATCCAACCACAATATTCAGGCAGGAGTGGATAACTATTTTTGGCTTGGGGACCACAATTTTTCATTGTGGCTTATTTGGAAGCCACAAAGGTGTGGTTGTGATACTACAATATCACCAAAAGCATAAGGATAAAATGTTCAGATGGGAGGGAAGGAGACAGAGATGTTGTGCTTTGGGGCTTAGGAAACAGACTGGTGCTTATTAAAATTCCTCCAGGATGAGGAAAATTTGGTTTGGTGATGTAAGACAAGTAGATTGTCCCACATACCATTGCTTTTTCTTGTAACATTGAAAGAAAGTTTACATATGTATTCCGTATACATCAACTGAATACTGACATGATTCTTTGAGTGTATTCCTTTGTCTCTCACTCTACCCCAGTTAAGTTGTCAACATATTTCTCTTACCATACTTGTTTAGTGGCACTGAATGAAGGGACTTACAACCAGTACATGAAGTTGATGCACCCTGTCACATAAACAAAATTCAGGTTCCTGGCAAACCCTTCGCACTTACAATGTAAAGTACAATCACATGATTGCTTGTTGCCAACCTTCTTTGCCAGTTCCCCACCACCAAAGTCAATGGGGGGGAGGGCCAGTAATGAAGGTAACAAGTTGCTCAGGTGAGTCTCTCTCCAGCCTTTCTTCGCTCACATGCACTGTGGCCTCCTTTCCTCTTCACTCACTTGCACTCACTAGCACTCTTCTTCCCTGGCCTCCCTGCATTCACACAAACTCCCCCTGCAATCTCTCTGCAGTTGCACACATG
Organism: Aparallactus werneri; assembly: GCA_032468035.1. NCBI lineage: Eukaryota > Metazoa > Chordata > Lepidosauria > Squamata > Lamprophiidae > Aparallactus > Aparallactus werneri. The sequence continues at coordinate 214,298 of JANHFQ010009836.1, read as the reverse complement.
CATGCTCTTTCCCTGGCTGTCCTGACCTCTGCAGTGTCGCACCAACTCACCAGCTCAGGTGAGTCTTCCAGGGTCTTCCTCACTTACTGTGGCACTTCTTACTTGGGACTTAATCTGCTTCCCCCTTAATGATCCCCATGTCTTGGGGGTTATGACAACATCATGCAATGTTGTACTTTACAACTGCATTGTTATTTATGAGAATCCTGGTTCCAAATGGTGTTATAACTCAAGGACTACCTGTATCCCTTAGGCATGCTTATTAACTTCACATCTATAGCAGCATCCCTACACACAAAGTAGCAAGTGGGAGGTACATACAAAACAAGTGTTTTATTAAGAGGAGCTTGTATGCAACCTTAGCAAATTTGTGAAAGCCCTTCATGCATCTCGATCAGGAGGTTCATCTATTGCAACTGGTTTTGCAATCAAACACCAATTGCCAAAGCAAAGTTTACTATTTCATAAGAGGAAAGACCCCTTCAAGTTAACCATATGCAACTGGAAACTCAACATATTAGTGGCTGCACTGTGGTTCAGCTTTCAATAAGAGAAAACAGACCATGTTTCCTCTTAGTGGTAGCCATGACTGTGGAGCAAAGAGCCAAAAGTTCGAACAGCTGCTCCCCCCCCCTTTATTTTTGCTGCTAAGCTGCTATATACTTGGATACCTGTGATCTGAACAGTTCAACTGTGCACTGAAGAGCAACACAAGTTCCAAACTACTTTTCCCAATAGCATCTTATTCTAATCTTTTATGGCAGAAATGAATTGGGTTCAGGTGACAAGGATGCAAGGAAGTGGAAGAGTTAAAAAAAACTTTTGGGGGAAGGTTTTTTTGGAGAGAGGGGGAAACAGGAAAAAATACTTTGATCTAAAATACAATCTAAGTACTTAATTAGAAATGGATTGCTGGCAAAAAGAATTCCCTTTATATATACTATATCTAAACTGTATAAATATATCCTGTATATTTGGTTATTTATGAACCTGCAATTTGCAGAGAATAGACCCAGAGTTAATTAGTTAATGTGAAGAACAGAACAAAATATGGTTTCTCTTCTCTCCCTTTGTGTATAGGATTAAAGATTCACATACGGAGTCTGCAAGATGAAAGGCTAATGTGACCAGCTGTTGGGTGATTAGCATCCATGACGACTCAGATGCAAACATGTATCAGATGTACAGGTAGTCCTCTACTTATAATCACAGCTGATCCTAGAATTATAGTTGTAAATCGTGGGAATGTAAGTGAAGCACCCACATGATTGCCTCACTTAACAACCGCAATCCTGGCTCTCCCTGTTGCAATTATTAAGTGGAGCACGAAGTACTTCAGGAGTTAGGGGAGGACCTGGGAGGCATCACATTGCAGCACCACCCCACATGCTCACATGTGGCCTGGCCTAATTATAGAGAATGAAGGTTTTCCCCCTCACCTCCTGCAACAGTTTCCCTCCCACTCGGTCCCACACCATTGGGCCTGATCATCCCCTCCCTTCCTAATGTGAAGCAACCGATTGGCAACATGGCCTTCCTGTACAGAGGCTGTATGGTGCCCTCCCAGAGTGCATGCCATTTTGTGATTGGCTGCAATTCTGCCACTCCCAAAATTGTGCCTACTCAGAAATGGCACGAAGTGACCTCTATATAGGAGAGTCGTACAGTGGATTGGCCCCGCTTCTCTTTCCAAAAGGCAGCCTGCAGCAGGGCCTTCATATATAGAGGCTGTGGGGTGCGATCATACAAAAAAAATGCTGTTTTGAGAGTGGCTGCAATTCCTGAAGAATTATGGCAGCCTCCAAACTAGTGGCCATTTCTGAGATGGCAACACACAGCGTCTGTATAGAAGGCTGAGTGGCACATCATCTGCTTCTCCTTGGAAAAAGTTATTTGGAAAAGGTAAGTGAAGCGAGGCATGATGAGGGGAGAAATGGTATGGGACCCTATAGGGCAGGAGGTAGGCCCAAGGGAACCAGGGAGGCAGGTTTGAGCAGATGGGGCAATTCCAGGGTCCTTGTGATCCATTGTAAGGGCAGGCAGATTGTTGAGTACCCCAATTTCATTCAGAGATGTTGCAGCAGCTGTAACTTAAGAGCACAGGTTGTAAATCTCTTCATTTAATGCTATCATAATTTTGAATGGTCACTGAATGATATTTGTTAAATAAAGGACTACCTGAATACTTATATTAAATATTAAATGGACTCCGGGAAATGGTAGAGGACAGGAGGAGGAACATTGTACATGGGGTCGCGATGGGTCGAACACGACTTCACAACTAACAACAACAACCTGAATACTGATATAATTATGTCATAAAAATCCCAGGAATTAAATTGTAAGAATTATGAATTCTTTGATAGAGATTCCTATTGCCTTGTGTATAATTATAGCTACCTTGCTTAGTGTAAAATCAGTTTAGCTTAGCAGGTAAGTTCAACATTTACAATAAAAAGTCATTTCAAACAAGTATACCTAAGCTACAAGCATTCTTTATAGATGGCTGCAAGTGGCATGTGAATCATTTTTTCTGAGACTAGCTGTAACAGGTTTAAATAAATAGATCTATACCTGAGGACATAGGACGAGAGAATGGGGCCTTTTTTTCCAAGCTAATTTAAACAAGAAGCTTATTGTTCACATCTCCAGACAAGTCAAATGAAGATAAATAAGGAGTACAGGAAGTTAATCTGTATTTACACCATTTGAATAAACATAAAGTTAAAAGCAAAATCAATGCTGAACCTTGACTTTTGCCAAATTTTCTTTTACTTACTGGTCTTTGTCCATGCTTTATTCAACTCTTCTTTGCCATCTCTTGTCTCCTCATTTTGCATTTTCCATTCTAAACTGTGGATTTTATTTCCCTTTACGTCTTTATTCCTCACAAGAAAAAGGATTAAGTAATGGAAGCATTGCGGGTCAGCTAAGGCAGGTCACTGTGTTTCTATGGAAAATCCAGCAGAGTATATGGTACTGTCCACCGCTTCTATAGATGTCATTTTACAGGGTGACCTCAAGAGATGATAGGCTTACAAAGTTAAGCATAGTCAGATCATATGCTACCTTGGTAAGAGCACATCTGGAAATTTCAGATTAAAACCAGGCAGAAGGCAATCACAACCCTGCACAGGTGTGCCCAAGAAATCATCCTGAGTCAAAGGTGATTTTTTAAAAAGAGTGTAGTTCATTGGACAGCCTTCTACTAAAGCCAGGCTGATTGTTTGTTTTAAACAACCAATCATGTACTGTGGACTACCATTCATTTACTGTGAGGGGAAGGAGCTTGTGAACTTTTCCATATACTTTTTGTGAAGCTTGGAGATTACAATTCTTACCACACTTGTCTTGGTAGAACACAAATACACACCGCCCATTAACCAAATACCTGGATAGCTTTTGGTTTTTTTCATCCTTCAGAAACCACTTCCTACTAGTAAGGAAGATTATGCCTACTTGATGTGAAAGATATACCTTGCACCATGAAGACATTCATTAAAGTAGCCCAACTATTTTCAAGCTTCTGCTGCTTTAACAAATCCACTCATTACATTGAGTGTGACTTTCAAAGTAATGGTGCCTTTCTTATGGCTTTACAAAGAAGCCTGAAGCAATAGATTCACGAATGACAGAGTGGCATTGCACTTGCAGGGAGGCAGAATCGTTCCAAGAATATATAGTAAAACCTCAGTTTATGATGGCAATCCGTTCCCAGACTGCGGTCGCGAACCGAGTTGATCGCGTTCTGAAGCGACACTCACTGCGCATGCACAGACAATTCTGTGCATGTGCGGAAGGGAAAACAGCATGGAAAGGAATCAAGCACCGTTTTTGTTCGCCACCCGAATTTTGAGTTGTGAACCGATTCAAAACTCGGGTGAATTTTTTGTTCGGGAAGTCAATTGGTCGCAAACAGAAGCGTTCACGAACTGAGGTTCCACTGTATTTTTTCTTAAATAAACATTAATTTTAAGGATAGGATACAAACTAACAAGAACTAATATTTAAAAGGTAAAAAAAGAAATACAGGAAAAAAATAAAGATAAAAGTGAGAGGAACTTGGTGCTCTCTGTTTTCTTGTAGACATTATTCATTATCCAAACTAGGTAACGTCAATTCTAAACTAGCACTGATGATGTTACCTAGTTGGGTAATGAAAAGTGTGCAAGAAAACAACCAAGCCTAGAGAGCACCAAGGACCCCTCATTTCAATCCTGAGCTACAGATATTCTTCTTTAAAGATAGAAGTGCAGAAATTAAAGAAAGTGTGGACAGCCCTTGTGGGAAACTATTTAGGTGCTGGTTAGCATGTTAGTATGTTTTGCAACAAATAATTTTCCATCTATTAGGTTCAGCAATCTGATTCCTGATAAAGCCATTTTTTAAACCAAGGTATCTATGCTAATTTAATCCCAAAGCACAGTAAAATATTTCAGACAAGCAAGTGGTAACTGTGTTGGAGAGCAAGAAAGGACTGTAAATTAATTTGTAAACTTAATTAAATATAGAATCATTTCTTCCTTCTATTATAAATGACAATGCTTCCTCCACACATTTTATTAAGGGTGACTTGGAACTGCTACAGTAAATGGATATTTTCTGAAATTCATAGGCAGACTTTTCCTGCCTGAGACCAAACAACCAATGTTTCAGGGCATGGCAAAATGACTTCTAAGCAACTTCTCCTTTATAATATAAAATCATAAGAGTGTTTTACATCATTTGAGTTGATGCTGAAAGTCATTTGAGAATCCATCAAGGAAGGACACTGGGAAGTGTTATTAGGGAAACAAAATAGTGATTGTTGGTTCTAGTCTAGATCAGTGGAAATCAGTGTTTGAGGGGATTATTCCCCCTTGAATTGGCTTGTCAATTTCTGATGCCAACACCCCCTATTGGTATCCTAAGTTTTTTACAAAGAGAATTAATTCTGCTTTTGAATTTAATTTCCACTTTCTTCATGTAGCCGTTATTACATTCTATATAATCAATCGTAAGCATACGTGATTGTAGTGTGAGAGCTGTAAATGCAGTTGTGTAGGCAGGCAATAAAATACTTTATTTTTTCCCCAGATTCATTTGTGCACTTTCCACAAAATTACCACTGTCTGCAGATTTAATGAAATATCTGTCCTGCTGTTCATAAGCCATAAAATATAATCTACCTTTTGTGGGACCCCAATTGGTAAATTGCATTAAAAAATTAGGTTGGCGACTCTTTATTAGATGTTGAGCTTTAAGACTAAGCACAGTCAGCGCTACATTAAAGGAATGCTAGATAACCTACCTTGTATTAGAATCACTTTGAAATAACTTTTGCTTCATCAATTAACAATAACAATATTATGAGAAATAGCATGTTGTCAACAAAGTGTGTTTAATAATGGGATCTAGAAGCTAATTCCAGGTATTTAGTTTAACTGCTTTTATATGTGCATTTGCTCTCTCTTTCTTCCTTTCTAAACCCTACTTATCTGGATGCTATTAATTAAAGGTATAGGGCACATAAAGAGCAATATTAAACTTTGAATTTGGACCTTTGTTGATTTGGGAAGCATAGAAAGGTGCCCTCTTTTCATAACTCTATCATGTTGAGATGAACAAGTTATTTATAGCTTAGAAACAGGTATATTTTTCCTCAGTGACAGTATTAATATTCCTAGTTTGATTGTTATAAGAAGCAATGACACATGTCTTTCCAAGTTCCTTACACCTCTTGAACCATGGTGGCGCAATGAGTAGAGTGCTATGCTTAGAATGCAGCACTTAACTGCCAGATGCCTACAATTAAGGCAAGTTCAAATCCCACTAGGCTCAAGGTTGATTCAGCCTTCTATCCTTCTGAGGTAGGCAAAATGAGAACCCAAAATGCTGGGGGCAATATATGCTGATTCTGTAAACCGCTTAGAGAGGATGTAAATCCCTGATAGGCGGTATATAAATACAGTGTTATTGCTATTGAATCTCTAAATCTTTGTAATCACTATTGCTTTAGCGCACTCCTACAGTCATTTTCTTAATACCAAGTTGGCATCGGGAAAGTTAATAAAAAAGGTACTCTGCAGAAAAAGAAGAAGAAAACCAGAATTGCTCACAATTAAATACTTCGATTACTATTAAGCCACTCACCAGGTGTTATGGCCACCAATCCCCAGTTATTAAATCATAATATTGAAGGAATGAGTCAACTTCTATTTCTGAAGAGTTTCACAAGTACAAGTGCTCTGGAATGTAATGACCAACCTGTAATCATGATTCCAGAAAGCCCTGGTGCCCTATAAGACTAAGAATTTTATCTTCAAAAAAAAAATCTTATTTTAATACTACTTCAAATTTAAATAAATAAATAAATATGTACAGTGTATGTACAGTTTATGCATGAAATTCAGGTTACAAATATTACTTCTCTGTAATTTTAAAAATCAGTTTGGTGTAGTGAAGGTACTGGCCTAGAAACCCGGAGACGGTTAGTTCTAGTCCCCCATCTTAAGCATGAAACCTGGCTGGGTGACTTTCAGCCACTTGCCTTCTCCCATCCCAACCACAGTAGTGGTTGTGGGGAAAACAGAAGGAAGAAGGAATATTAGGTATGTTTGCCACCTTTAGTTTTTTATAAATATAATAAATATAAGATTAAAAAACAAACAAACCTATTGCACTAGTGTGTTTGTTTTTATATGTATATGGAGAAGCATGGGGGAGGGAAGACTGTATAGCAGGTGTCCCAATCCCGGGCCACACAAGAGGTAGGTAAGCAGATGAGTGTGCAAAGCTGCATTTGCACAAGTGGCGTGCATGCATGAAACCATCCTTTCTTTTTCCCTCCCCAAGTCCACAGTGCCGGAAAGTATGGGGACTTCTGCTGTATACACTCCACTCTCGATCATTTCACTGGGAGAAGGAAGGGAGGCTTAGCTAGAACAACCTGCTGCCCCTTTTTACAAAAAATGAATATTTTCTGCCCCATTTTTGTAGTCAGATATGACCCATTCTTTAAACTCAGATTTGTCCTACATTCAGAAGAATAACTTGTTGACTGACTTCATAGTCCTGAGTCTCACTACATTATTTCTTTTTAATATTCCACTGCTTTGGAAAAATAATTAAGAACCAATAGGAATGACTTAAAATATATTTATTTCATTTGACATAATTGTAAAAATCCTTTTAAGTTGGGAGGATTGTATTCTCACATCAAAAAAATATTTCATTTAAATCAAATAGTAATTTGGTTTTTAATATGGAGAAGAATATATTTTATACATTTATACAGCTAATAACACTTGTACTTATTACACAAGTAACATACCGTATACTTGTGAAAGATTCTATTGTGAATAGGTTATGGTCTATGGCATGTCTCTGTTGTTTCAAAATTCTTTACATATATAATTGTGATAAATTACAATATTTCTCAAAGGTCCATAACTCTGATGCTTCATCTGTACTAGAAGTATTTCTTCAGCTTCTATACATTTTTCAATTAGTCTCTGCTTCAGCATTTTACAATGCATTTACCAATTGTTATTTGAGCACATTTCATGAATCACGCTAAAGGTGAATCAAAATCTACAAAATAACAGCTCAATTAAAATTTGTTTTTAATCATCTCAACGAATTTATTTCCAAATGAGAGATATGGAACTGACCCCATTCACTCAAACTTCGTTGCACAATCTATTCCCAAGCTTCAACAAATATTACTCTGATCAAAATATTTTTATTAATTGCATTAAAGTTCTACTTATGCATAATCCTTCAGTGTTAACGAACACAGACACCTGGAGAGGAGAAATTCAGCTAGTTCTGAATTGAGATACACTTTACTCGAATCAAAATTCACACTGAAGTTTTTATGTGTTTAACTACATTATTGGAAATATCAATCCTAGGTTCCTGGCTGCAGGTTATCTGACATATGGCAACAAGAGTCTCTCCCATCAAACCAATTAACCTTATCTCAAGTGGTTCTCACTTCAGAATATTATAGTTTGCCTAAGCATTGACAACACCACCATGAGCTTCTCATCTAAAAGTTTCTGTCTGGACTAAGGGATCTGTAGCATACTGTGTTTGAAATGATTTTTCTGAGGAAATTCACTTGACATATAAAGCAATGTAATTTCCCCCAATATTTTAGAAAATTTTTCATGCAGTTAAGGAAATATGCTGCTTTGCTGAACTGTTATTTAATACATTTTGACTTTTGGGCTTATAAGTGTGATATTGTGAAGACTGTTTGCATTATGTTTGCTTACGTTTCTTACGAGGGCTCATATCAACATGGATGCAATTGCAGACACGAGGTCTACACTTGATAATGTTTTTTTGGATGGTTTTGTTTTCACCAACTGTTCTACAAAGAATCTGCCAATTATTC